>APFE031669949.1:0-42391 GCA_000404065.3 Pinus taeda | reverse complement strand
TTTTTATTTTATTTATTTATTATTTTTTTTCCTTCATTATTCATCATTTTATTTCTTTATTATTATATTTTCTTTCTTTTTTGTGGTTTTAGTAACTTATTGTTATCTTTTCTTTATTATTTCTTTCTTTGTTAATTTTTTTATTTATTTCTTCATTATTTGTTATTTTATTTATATCTTATTATTATTTAATTTTATTATTATTATTATGGGGCAAGAGTGATAGGACATGTGTTCAAGTGGATAGGAGTATAATGAACATGTTTGTTGTAGATAAGAAAACTAATGATACTCACATAGTAATTATGAAGATCGATTTGGCTACTAATAGTTTGGTTCGTAAAGAAAGTTTCAAACCAAATACATACATCAATTATTATTTTCTCAGTGATATTGTTGCATATGTAGTTTGTAATCTAGTGTCCATCTCAGTTTAAAACAACATATTAGTAAATTGGCGAGGATCTTTCAAAAGGACTCTTTCAACAAGATTCAAATAAAATCTCAACCAGGGAAAGAAAACACATATGTTTGATGTTTCCAATCCTTAACAAATATTTCTAATGAAAATTTGCATTCTCTAAGGTGAGCCCATACACTAATTCATTTCTAAGGAACACCTCATGGGGAAACCCAAGTGATTCTTTCCCATATTTGTAGATGACATCTTTAGTAAACTTGTTCGTTTAGACTAGTGCAACTCACCTAGGTGAATTTTGAAGTGGACAGATACTCGCACTAAACTATTGTAATTATCAATAGCTTTTGTGATAATTGTACAAACTAACCCCTTGGACATAATTCATGAACCATTTTTAGAACAAATGAGACTTTTCACTCTTAGTGCGGAAAGTGTCCTAAAAACAAAAACATTTCTTGGGCTCATATCTTCTTAATAAGTCAAACTTTCCTGCAATCTATTTATCTAAGAAAAGTTGTGCTTCCTTTGTCAATATTCCTGCATATTATGTTTTATTTCATATCATTTTTCTCGAATGTGGGAATTGTTTATTGCGCAATTGTCAATTTAAAGGAAGAATATCACCATCCTGGCTATTTGACATTTTGTTTACAACTTTAGAAAAAGATTTAACTGATTGCACTTCCAATAGGTTGGACTAAACATGTAGATGACTTATTCCCTCAAGCTTTTGTAGGTCATATAAGCACAAGTTATGTTTTATTAGCTGCAAAACATGCAGGTAACTGAAATTGACTTCATAAATACAATGCCTCGATAATAGGACTACTCCAAAGGATGCTACAGCTTTAAATATTTTTTATTTGTGGAAAGGTGGAAGGTTCTCCAACCAAGTACTTTAGTTATTATGTGTAATAACAAAGAAAGTTGGATGAAAAGGTTTATGCTTTTATGTAGATTGATTCATACATTCCAATTGGAATTAATAATGTTAACTCATCTTATCTCACTCTAATGTTACCACAATTTGTTTTATTCTAAGTGGATTAAGGAGAATACTCGTAAGTCTTAAGAAAAAGTCTATCCTATCTCAAGAAGAAGTACACACTATACTTGAAGGGAACCTAAAATGTCTAATACTATGTCACTTCTTCCACTTCAAGTTTGTTTGTGTAATTTTTTGTTTTAGTTTCTCTAAAAAATCTAACATGTACATGTAAATTTCATGAGGAATTTAATATCTAAACCTATTTCACTTTTAACATGTTCAACAAATTTACAGGTTAGGTGTCTTGATTCTTATATCAAATGAAAGTATCTTGTATATTCACAACATTACTGTGCTAATGGTAAGGTTGTGGACAAAGAGGGTGTTTCTTTAAGGAATGTTACCTTTTGTGGCAAAAAAAATGAAGGGGGTGAGGATAAGAATTTATTAGTCCTTGGAAACGTAAAAGACATTGCTTTCTTCTATCAAACATGATGGAAAAATTGAAGAGAGTGAAGGAAGTGGAAAGAAATACTAGTTGGGAGAGTCTCATGTTTGTCATTATACATTGAAGGCCTATGAAGACATACTTCTCAAAGATCATCCAAGTAAGGGTTTAAACAAGATTGGAAGGTTCAGAATAGGATGATCAAAGGAAGTAGAAAAAATAACATTTTTTCATTTCTTTTATCCGTTCAAGAAATGAATGATAAGTGTTCATGTGTCGACTATGGGTTGGATATATATGTTAGGTTCAATTTTCTCCTCTTCTCATGATAATTTTTTCTTCAACATACCATATCTAGGCTCTGTGCATAGAAACATATCACATGTATTGTTATTAAACATCTGTTTGTGTTATTGGAGAACAACCATAAGATTTGACTATCAAGAAATTTGTATTTTAGTGTTTATCTTGTACCTATTATCATAGTCGTTGTTTGTATGTAAAAATATTGTTTCCATGTAGCTGAGAACACTTGATACTACATGGATACTTTTATCATTTTGTGTGTTTTTAGTTAATTGTAATATGTGCCAATTATAAAAGATGGCTTCAATGACCCATATAATCAATATTTACTTTATATGCTCACTTGAAACTTACCTTTTGATGGTCAACATCATTAGGTTATTATTGAAAGTCTTAGAGGGAA
Source organism: Pinus taeda (assembly GCA_000404065.3). Lineage (NCBI taxonomy): Eukaryota > Viridiplantae > Streptophyta > Pinopsida > Pinales > Pinaceae > Pinus > Pinus taeda. Next base: position 39,825 of record APFE031669949.1, on the reverse strand, counting down.
ATAGAACATTATTCTTCTATGAATAAAATGGTAATGAAAGTTTCAGTACGAGTGGAAGCAGTCGTTTGTACTAGTCTTAGTAAATTTATGAAGCCTCCTTTAACCACCTAAGTTCTATCCCCTTTTATAACACATGGAGGCCACTATGATTCTCTATGTAATCCATCATAAGAATAGGCCATTCTATAGAGTACATGATTAGAGAGCTTTTTTAGGTGAACAACCATTCCTAAACTTAAAGATGATCCTGATTGATATTCCTTTCCTAGTGCTTCTATTCTATTTTTTTTTTGCAAATTTATACCATATACCTGACTATATTTGATATATATCACAATAATGTTTTTCTCTTAGCATGTGATTTTACATTTCTTGTTTAGGAGAAGAATTTTAGACTCTCCTTATTTCCTTTTTGATATGTTGTACTTTGCATTCCATCTAACATGTTTTCGTCATCAATGGATATTAATATAGTTTCATTTCATTTGCATGTTCTAATTATCTCTATTATAATATATAATGCTACTTGTTAAATGCTTTTAAAATTCAAGGTAGAGGATTTTACTTATTTATTTTCATGCATCACATTCATTGATTCTAACATGTTATGTTTGGTTGGTTTTAAGGAAAGTTCTTAAATGCAATTTCTATGAAGGGAAAATGATTATTTGACTTTTGTTAATTGGAATATTATTACAATCCTTTTTTTTACCCTTGATTAGCCATGAAGAAATATTACTTTGGGCCTTAGATTAGTCAAATAACATTTTATTTCTTCCAAAATAGGCTTATATATGTGGATTTTTGCCCATCTAAAAATAAGGATTGTGTATCTTGCCAGAAATTTGTTTTGAACAGTCATAAAACATGTTATGTCACTTAAATGAGATTTTGTTAGGATGTTTTTATACTTTGAGAGATATTTATATTTGTACGAATGATTTTTAAATACATGCCATGTTGTATGAGGCTTTTATTTTACAGTTTAACAAGTAGATGTTAATTTGTGAATATATATATATTTAAATAATTTTTGTAATTTTTGTATTGAGGTATTGATATTTGTTGTTTCTGATATAATTTTATTTCAAGCACCTATATAATATAATATATATATTATATATATATATATATTAATATATATTATATATATATATAATAATATATATAATAATATAAATATTATATTTCATGAATTCTTGCAAAACGATGCTTAGAAACTAGAGGATTTTGTACTAGTTGTTCATGTTCCTAGTAAGGAGAAGCCAAAAAGTGTTTTGGATGGTGAAGATGCTAAAGATGAAGAAGTAAAAGAGCCTTCGGAGTATGAATATAAGTCTTCCCCAGTAGGATGTCTCATAACTCTCTCTGTCGCATGAATTTTACATGCTGGTAGATGTTGGTAGATTAACACTTTCATCGTATTGTGGGATAAGTGGCTTTGACCAATAAACCTACTAAGTAGGTTACTTTTCATCTTGGGAGTTATTATGAATAAAATTATCTAATAGTAAAATAGATATAGCTAATAATTTGGGAAAACTTGAGATAGGAATGAGAAAAAATATATGTTCACAAGCAGTTGAGAGTGTTCTTGACACTCATAACCAAATCCCCTTCCATCCCAGGAAATCATAATTTCTTCCTATTGAAATGGATTTGTTGGATTCTCTTGACTTATTGAGGAGTGCTTGGCTATATAATCTTTATTCAATCAATGGGTTCTAGGTAATTGGTATGTGCTTTTTATTTTGGGTGTTCCTTTTTGTGATTAGCGTCGATTGTCTCTTTTGCACTATTGGGGTTATAAATCACAAAAATTAGTATAGAAAGCATGGTAACCTAGAAACCTATCAATTCAAGTGAAAAATAACATCGAGGCTACGTTAAAATTTATGGTAAAACCTATAATAAACATCACAATAAAACTAAAGGTAAGTTGGCTTGCATAGAAGATTTTAAAAGTCATGTAGTAATAGGAATAACACCCATGTCACGAGGAGGGTAATCCTTATCTTTGGGGTTGGTATCCAACCTTCAATAGTTTTCTTAGGGTTTGTGATGATAGATTCCATCCCATAATTTCCTTTGCTAGGCTCTGGAGGATTCCCAACCCATAATATATTGAGTGCTATCGTCATGATATTTTTATTTTGTTGAACAAGTAGAGGGGGATAACTATTGCACATCTTTACACTATTTGGTAACATTTTACCTAAGATGAATTTTAAATATTTGGAAGAGGGAAAAGTATGATGTGGAGTAAGAAAGAAATTTCGTTCTCATTGTATCAGTCACATCACCCAAAAACTTAAGTAACTAGTTTAGTGTAGGATCTCCATTTTCACCTTCCAAGAAGTAAAATACAAGTCTAAGTTTTCACAAGTAATGACACTATTATACCATGTTAGCCTTTTGTTAAGCTATATTTCTTCGAACAAACATTTTTTTTTTTTCCATATGAAGATGAGAACCTATGTTACAATTAATTATCACCAAGATGAGTTGGGAAATTAGTGAAACTATAATGGTTGTTGAATCATTTCCTTATTTTCATAAATAAGACACTTGGGTTAGGCTACACCTATGTATTGGAGCTTCCCACCAAAGGCTAGGTCACATAGGGCCAAACACTAGGTAAAGAAATCCATCACAAGCTCACTGAAAGGCTTCGATATTTCCTCCAAGTTTGAAAAGCAATGTTTATGATTGGATTTGAGCCTCCAAACCTTGTCCAGTTTGTTATCCAAGATAGGCTTAGAAAAGAGCCATATATATTCCCATTGATAGTGTAAACCCTATCCTTAGAAAGGATGTGTGTTCCTCCATGAAATTTTTTTCAAGAAATAGGGCTTTATGGTTCCATAAAGTTATACCTTTAATGATAAATGAAATTCACTGAAATAAACAAAGTAAAGATTTACCATGTATGCCAACCATTGTTGGGTAAGGAAAAGTCCATCCACGTAAATCATGGTGAATTCGTCAAAATCAAACACAAAAATATAAATTGAAAAACAAACTTTAAAAGTGTGAAATGAAGAAAGGAAAAGTTGAAAGATAAGCCCAAATTAAATTAAAAAAACAAACCCAACAAGAATAATTATACAATAGTTTCAACATAAGAGTAAAATAGGATAAGCATGTGAATGTTCATTTTATGTCAAGATTTTAATAAATTTTATCTTGCAGAGTTATAAGAAATGAGGCTCTCAAAAAGTGAAGGGTGAATAACAGTGATGGGAGATAATAGGCTAATGAGAAGTGTGTGTCTGCTACAAATTTTCTTGTTCCAAAGAAAAATCCTACATAAAATCATCTTAACCATTTTCTAATAAAAAAATCGTTATTAACAAAATAAAGGTTCAGAATCTCCCTAGTGTAGCTAATCTGATGAACACTCATTACTTCTACTAAAAAATTCAAAATCTAACAAGGAGAATAAGCTCCAAATATGATATTGTAGAGGTGTGAAAATGGATCATGAAGAACTACGAAACAGATTTTTATATTAGCAACAACTAAAAAATGAAACTGAAACAAAAAGAAAAGAAATTAAAATGAAAGAAAGTGGGACTATGAAACTTACCATTGGAGAATTTCATTTAATATTACCTGAGAGATATCATCTTCTCCAATAAAAGATAAATTTTCTATTAATTAGAATTAAAAGTATTAAGAAATTGACTTTTCTGAAATCTTATCAACCAAAAATAATCGTCTATTAAATATAAATTAAAGCAAGGAGTAAGCTAGAAGAAAGAAATGTTTTATTTTAAAGGAATTGGAAGTAAACCAAATCCATTAGAAATGAGAATGAATAAATGCTTCTTTATGCATTACAATGATGAATGTTGGATTTATTTTTTCTTCGTCTGAATGTATATTAGCCCTAAAATATTGAAATCAATTCAAAATCCCAAATAATGTAGAAATTATGTATAAGAAGAGGAATTTAATCTTTATATGATAAGTATGGAGCAATATATCAAAAATTCACATAGACGAGAATTTAAACATGAACTAACCATGGTCGATTACTTTTACGTGTTCGAAATTCATTGTCAATTGTTGCACTTACCATAGTGGTTTCTCAAGGGTGCCTTGAAAAGAAAATGAAGATTCTCACTAAAATATGATTGAGGTAAAAAAATGTGCATCCAATAATTAGTCAAAGTCAAAAACATAAATAAACTGCATGTGATGAAATTTCTCATTAGCGAAGCAGATTATAGAGAAGAGTAAAAAGAGTTCCATGTGCACATACTATGAAGAATGTATTTCCCAATGAATGAATACATGGATATGACAAAATTATGATTAAAATACATCCAAGCTCTTGAACACCATGATAACATGAAAGTAGTATATATATAAAAATATAATCAAACAAGATTTCATGTGAGCATAGTGAATGAATTGATTAGAGACCTATGTTGATACTGAACTTGATATTCTGAATTTACGAGTTTCTAAGAGAGTGAAAGTGAAAGGTACGAGCTCAAGTTTTCCAAAATTATTAATGCGAAAATCTCCAATAAACAAAATCCTTGCATGATAACGTTTACAACGACATTTGTTTTCATAAGTTTAATTAAATTTCACCTATGATATAAGAAGTCCCAATATTTAAAATATTGAAGGCGAGTAATATCTTGGAACAAAAGTTTTTTATACCTTTCAGAAACAAAAATTACGATATTGATCATGTCCAATAATGAATTTTTTTTTAAATGTATAATGTGGGAACATTGCCTTTATAGTACATCAAACATTCATGTATTAGAGGTAAAAGTTTCGTTAGTGCTTATAAAGTAGTTTTGATGACTTTCATTCTGATAATGAGAAAACTTGAAGTCTTGTAAAAATATTTGCAAGAGTACTTACATTTACCTGTATAATAACATTCCGAGGAAATTAGTTGAAGATTTAATAAATATGACAATAAATAGGGTGTGAAATATATTGAAAACCTCTTTGAAGTTCAAATAAATCTACAAGACTTTGAGACCACAAGATTTGAGTGAATACAATGAAATAGGGGCCATTTCCTTTAATAAGTGCAATGGACATGATAGTGGAGGAAAGGCATTATGGTTCTCGGAGTGGTAAATCTCAGGTTTTTGTTTTAAACGCTTTTGATATAATACAAACCCAAGAGTCCAATAAACCATAAGTTTGAAATTCTAAGGAAAGATCTTGGAAAAATGAAATGTAGAGGATCGAGATTCCAAAATTCACCAATTATAGGCTTTGAGTCACTTCAAAAGAAAGTAATATCACTAAACGGAAAGACAATATGAATGAGTGTGATGCAATGTTTCAACTAAAATTGGAAAATGTAAGATTTATAACAGATCATAGAGAAAATCATGGATAAGATCATTAGCTACAAGAGTTTTTGTGTGAATTTTCCTCTGTTTGTAGCAAATTTGAGCAATGAAGAGTGTAAGAAGTTTATTTCAGCGGCATCAATGAGAGGCAACATATGATTATTGACTCATATTTCTAAGATAAAAAAATCCTGAATCCATGTGGATTTGCACACGAGTGTATCGAAAGAAAAATATCAGAGAAATGACTTGGCTATACTTAAGAAAGTTACAATATATCAAAATTTCGATAAATCATATTTAAAGAAATAAGTGGAGGTGGGAAGTGATATCAAAACCTTTATATTGGCAATAGTATATCGAGGATTTAAAGAGAAAGAATATGATATGAAAGTCCTGATATAGGTTGAGGATGGGAACATAGGGGCATTAGGAATGCACAGAGTATAGTGAATACGTACTTCTTATAAAAATTGATATGATAAAGATGGAGGTATGGGGGGTGGGGGGGATATCGGGTTATTGGGTATCGAAATATTGAGAGACCAGGATATCAAGACATCAGGAGATCAAAATATTAGAATTTCAGATGATTGGGATATTGGGAGTTTTTGAGCATAGCACACTTTATAAGTTATGATATTTGCGAATGCTGATAAGCCAAGTGGAAGTTGTGGGGTCAAGAAATATTAAAGTTTTTTTTTTTTTTTAAATTTAAAAAGAAGCACCCAACTCAACATTCCCTTTAACAAAAGCCCCTTTAATATTATATTAACTATCAAAAATATTTGATTAGAGAATGATTTTATCATAACTTTTTTATGAGGAGAGTTACAATATCATAATTATCCGATATGAAATCTTCCGATAATGCATTAAAGGCCTATTATGGTTTTAATGAAAAGAAGCAAAAAAAAAGAATACCTAAATTCTGATGAAACAACAAATACTTCCCTAGACATGTTGCATATTAGAAAGGGTTGGCTTCTTGCTTATCTCAAGTCTCAAAAATCAAGTGAATGAAGTCTTGCAAAAGAAACCAAAAAAAAAAGAAATAAACTATGAAAAAAACGAAACTAAAAATAGATAAAGATGAACATGTTAATGCATACCTAGAAGAATTTTTAATTGTAATTTTACTTCATGAATCTTCAAGTTCTCCCACGAATTTCTCAAAAATTTCATTTGTTCAAAATCATCTACTTATTTAGTAAAAAATGCTAAGTAATGAACCTTCAAATTTCATCCATTTCAAATTTATAGCAGAGGAAAAGAGGTGGCAATGAGCTTTCAGAAATACTTATGAATCAAAAATTTCCAAGCCATAGCAATTCCTTAGAAATTCTTCATATATGATTTTATCACAAAAATCATTTTTTTTAACAATGAAGTTTTGCGAAAGAAAGACAATTAAGTGGTTTACAAGTGTGAATTATCTAACTATATAAGAAATCTAATATGTTCTAAGCCACTTTCCAAAACATGAAAGGGGATGCCAAGATCTAAATGCAAACAAAAAATGAGTCTAGATCTAAATTAACATGTCCCTAATTCTGACTGAATGAGATGAAACATGACTAAGTATAGTTGTACTTCCCATGTAACCATTCTCCCATTTTAAATCCTACATGCATTTACGGATCCATCAATAGGAGTAAAACTACAACTAAATTATGAAAGAAAAATTTCAACCTACTATGTACAATTAACAAATTTAGCGAAATTTGGTTTAAGCATAAGAGAAAAAGAGGAAATTAACAACATATATGAAGCTAATGAACTAGATAGCTAATTAAAAAGGAATCTCATTTTCACATTAAACAATAGTGCTCAATATGAGAGACATTTTACACAAATCACTCATTAAAAAGATGAAATTTTCATTAAAAATAATAGTACTTAAAATACAAACTAATTTTAAATTGGTCTCTTGCTTTGTTCCTTGTGTTGTTCTCCAACAATCTTTGTGAAAACATAAACTTTGCTGCTAAAATAAAAAGTTTCAATAGCACAGACTTTTCCTCTCATAGATAGTTGAAAATGAAAAAAAAAAAATCCCAATAATTTTGAGATTTTAGATTGATCCTCTCTACCTATAGCTTGAAATCCCTATTACAATAGTTATTTTAGATTTACAAAATTGTAGAAGAGAGAAGCCCTTATTACATTCTACAAACCACTGGTTATAATTAGAAAATGAATTCTAAAATAAGAGAGTTGTTGTAGAACATTTTGCTTGAACCATTTTCATTAGTCCAAATTCTTATTGTTCTATTGCTGGAGAAATCCCATTGATTGAAATATGTTCCTCCTCATCTCTTCAATTGTTTTCTTGTTAGAACCAATCAAAATTTGGTTAAAATGCAAATTAAAATAAAAAGGTCAAATATGGAAAATAAAAGATCTTCAATTAAAGATAAATTAAATAAATAAATAAAAGGAATTTTTATCTTTCCATTTATCCTTGTAAATATCTAATTGGTTAAGGATAATATAGTCAAATGGATATCTATTCAACAGAGGTTAAGAGAAAATGAAAATGTAGAAAATTAAACTCAGAAAATTAGTTTTGTTGAAAAATTCAAAGCTCGATCTTATGCTCATTAAATGACTCAACCTGGTCATCCAACTACTTTAGAAACATTCTCCATGATTTTATCTATCCAACGAGCCATCCTGATCCTAATTTGTCCAAGTAAAACTCAACTTATGAGCTTTCAAAATTGAAGCGTGAAGATTGCTGAAATTTTGGAAAAAACTTTGCGGCTGCTAAAATTATGAAATTTTAATTAAAATGTAATCTAAATTTAATCACAATTATTTCTTAATTTGGACTAGTTTATTTGTAATTACAAAATTAAACTCATTAATTTCAAAATAATTATATACAATTAAAATAGAATTTAATTAAAAATTAAAATGGGTCAAAAATTAATTAAAATAAATTATATTATATAAAAAAATAATTAAATTATATAAAAAATATAATTATAATTATAATTAATATACAATAAGAAATGGCATTGCAGTAGCCATGAGCTAAACATAGCCATGACCTAAACTCTGCCAACATCTACAATGCTGCAAACTAGGAGGTCGACAACAAGGTTAGAATTATAGAGGAGGAAGGGTGGGGAGAGATCCCCTCCTATTGAAACAGGGCAGCAGGGGACGCCAGAATGCAAGCAACCTAAAGCTAATAGGAGATAAAAACAAAATGTCAGGACTTGTGCTCGAGGTTCGATGGAAAGCACGTTGCAGAGGAGAATGTCTATCATGTGTGACAAAGAAACTGAGATTCATCATCCCGATGAAGAAACTACAACGATACAGAAGTTACTTGAAAGGCCATGCGCTAATATGTAAGTTCATCGGAGTCTGGCTGACAGAGAGGGACCTCACTAAATTGATACAATAGAAATGGCAACCCAAAGATCATATCGAGCTCAAGCTGGGAGCTGGAGGCTTCTTCACAATAATATTCTCAAATGTGCAAGATAAAGAAAAAGTATTAGAAAATGGTGCTTACTTTCATGATAATGTTGGTTTATTTATGAGGTATTGTGAAGAATGTTACAACCGAGACAAGGAAAAATTTCCAGCAGCCCCAGTTTGGTTTAGATTATTCAGTCTCTGAATCGATTTCTGGGACCCATAAATACTAGAGGGCATTGGAAGTACGATACGAATATTTGTCAAAATAGTAGAAATGAAAAAAGAGGCAGATACAATTCATATGCAAGAATATGTGTATACATGAACATCGCTGAACCTATACCTAAGTCAGTGGAGCTAGAATATCATGAAGAGGTGTGGCAACAAACCATAGACTACGAACACATCTCGTTCAGATGTTGTAGATGTCATGAGTATGGCCACCTATTTAAGGATTTTCCATTGAACTTATAGGAGGGAGAGAACATGCAAAAGAAATAGAGGAAACCTCAAGAAGATAAGGAAGGGTTTCAAGAAGTTAAAATGAAGAGGAGACAAGCAAAAGAAACTACCAACATAGGGAAAAAAGAATATCAAACTCAGCCAAGAAGTATAAATAGCTTTGGAGCACTACAAGGAGAAGAAGAGGAATAAAATGAGGTCCAAAATATGGGTTATCAGCAAAAAGGAAAGTAGAGCAGTTCGAGTTAAGGCAATCCAAACCCCAAGAGGAAATCTCAAAGAGAGCTGGTAGATAAAGAGGATAAGGAGGACAGGGAGAAGATGGAAAACACCATAGTGGAAATCGACCCAAGCAAGGGAAGGGAACTAAGTAGGGAATAGGAGGTGTTCAAGAAACTACTAAATAAATGGAGACACTTAGATGAAAGATTTATACGAGAAGACCAAAAAAGACTATACAGAGAGACATGCCAATAGTATCAAGCTAAGGAAGGATAGGGACAAGTGGAGATGGCAAAACAAGATGGGATGCATCAGGAAAACCCCTAAGAATACTCAAATAAAATGAAAGGAGGAAAGGAAAGAGGTCAAAGAAACCTATAGGAATCCATATTGATTATGGGAGAAATGTTAGTGAATACAGGTAGGGTGGTACCACTATCAGTGGTATACCAACAAATAAACAGAGTGCCTTAATGATAATTACATCATAGAACATAAGAGGCCTCAATAGCAAAGTTAAATAGAGACACTTAACTGAGAGAATATGAAAAGAAAAAACCCAATTCATGCTGCTACAAGAAATAAAGATTACAATAGTATACGACCCTCACATACCAGTGGAAAAGGAAAATTTCTTGTAGAAAATAAAGACGTTGAGCCGACTACATAAAGAAAATATTTGGTTATTAGTAGGCAACATTAACTTGATAACAACAATAGAGGAGAAAAGAGGGGGAATATGAAGAGAAGAGCCGAAAATGAATAAATTCAGAGATATACAAGAAGAAATACATTTGGTGGATATCCCAATAATAAATGGAAAATATACATGGAATAATAAAAGGTGAGGGAGCAGACAAATAGCTTCTTGTCTAGACAGATTCTTCGTTACAAAAAACTTCATTAGCAAAGGTGTATACTATGAGGCTACAATTATACCATGTCTAGGGTCAGACCACTGGCCTATTAAACTAGAAGTAGAAATGAAACAAGGAAATTAAAATAGACCATTTAGGTTCAAGGCCTTTTGGCTAAGAGAACCGACACTCATAGAAAAATTGAGTGGTGGAATGGGAGTGAGAAAGAAGGGAGAAATTTGATGCACATCTTTCAAGTCGGACTTAAACAACTAAAAGGAAAGATAAAGAATTGGAACAAGGATGAATTTGGCAACATACATCAGGAACAGGAGTTGATCCAAGCCAAGATGAAGAAAGTACAACAACAAATTATCAATGAAGGAAAAATTGAATTGCTAGTGGAGGGGTAAGGACAACTGATTAATAAAATGGAGGAAAGGATACAATAACAAGAAATATTGTGGAATATTAAATCCTGAATTGAATGGTTAAAGGAAGGAGAAAAAAATACAAGGTTTTTTCACAAAGCAATGATCCATCATAGGCAAGAGAATAGGATATTTTCCCTAGTAGACTAGCAAGGAAATAAACTTACTCAAAACGAAGACATGGAGAATTTGTTAGTGCAAGACTTCAAAAGGCTACTGACAGAACCTAATATAAGTAGGGAGGAGAATATAAAAAAAATAAGACATCACATTCCCAATCTAGTGTGTAGAGACCAAAACATGGCCATGTTAAGAGAAATATAAAAAATAGAGGTAGAAGAAGTCATAAAAAATATGGCGAGAAACAAAGCACAAGGGCTAGATAGATACAGAGCATATTTCTTCTAGGTGACTCGACTATTCATGGGAAAAGATATTGTGATATTAGTTGAGGAGTCAAGATCCACAAAAAAGAATGCACTTGGCCCCGAACTCCACATTTATGGCCCTTATTACAAAGACAGATCATTCGGAAGAACGGCAAGGGTTCAAACCATTAGCACTTTGTAATGTCATATACAAAATTGTCCCTACAATTATGGTCAATCGCTTAAAAACTATATTACCTGGATTAATATCTCAAGAAAAGATAGGGTTCGTTAAAGGAAGACAAATGACAAATGGCATAGTGGTGGCAGAAGAGGCAATTCATTCATTAAATATAAGAAAAAGAAAAGGAATGCTCGTTAAATTATACCTGTCAAAATCCTATGATCGACTGAATTGGAATTATCCACAGGGAGTATTGAAGGCATTCATTTTTTATGCAAGAAGGATAAGTTGGATAATGTCGATGTTATCAACTCCAGTCCTGTTAATTCTACTCAACGGATCACCCACAGAGGCGTTCAACACAACTCAAGGGCTCAGGCAAGGTGACCCACTTTCTCCATTTCTATTCATCCAGGCAGCAGAAGGACTCAGATGATATATAAAGGAGAAATTTATAAGAAAATAGTACACTAGCCTGAGACTATGGGGGAATGATATACCATTAACACACTGGAAATTCATAGATGACATAACGATCTATGGGCAGGCATCGGTCAAGGAAGCCAGAAGAATTATGGTAATTCTTACGGACTTCACTAGTGTTTCAAGGATGGAAATAAACAAAGAAAAGTCTGATATATTTTTCTTCAACACAACAACACCTTCACAAACTTTCTTAGCAAGAGTAATGGGATTCTGAATAGGAAATTTTCTCTCGAAATACCTAAGAGTCCAGCTAAATGATCAACAAAACATAGTGGCAAACTAGAAACCTCTGTTGGGAAAAATCCAAGGAAAAATGCAGAACTGGACATCTAGATCACCAAATATGCGAAATCCTGCAATATTACTCAGATCAGTGCTACAATCTATCCCGATTTACCAACTAACTAGTCAAGCGATGCAAAAAATAGTATGCCAAAAGATGATTGACATCTTCAAAAATTTGTTGTGGCAAGAGCCTAGAATTGAAGAAAAATGGGCTCTTCTATCATGAAACCAGCTAAACAAAACCCTAAAAGGAGGAGGAGGACTTTGAGATCCTACATTCTCAATTAGGTCATGGGGGAAACTTATGGTGGAGATGGATCTAGGGAGGGGTAGACCTATGGAAACAATTATGGGAGAGGAAGTATGGCATGCCAAGATGAACAAAAGGGAATCTAACACTCCAAGATGAGAAAGGATCAACAATATGGAACGTGGCATTAGACAATAGAAATTTTATCAGGAACCATAGTTTCCAGGAATTAGAGGAGACAAAGAGAAATTCTAGGAAGAAGTGTGACAATAGAGAGAAAAACTAATGAGTAAGCTTGAGCTAGAAGAAGTCTACCAATATACCAATATCCATGGAGAACAAATAGTTAAAAAATTATGGAGCATAGATCATGGACAATACTAGAGAAAGTGGAAACAAAAATAGGACTCGTCAAAAGCTCTAGAAACACCCAAGTGGAAGTTATATGAGAATGAGATGGCAACTCGGAAAATTACAAAAGAAGATGGGATAGACATACTCAGATGGGGATACAAGATTAAAGGGATGTTCACAATTAAAGAGGATTATCAACTACAAGCAGAACATCTTATGCAACAAGAGACACATACCTAGGAAGGTATATGGCACCAAAAGAGATGGCCGAAAGTTGCCTTCTTCACATGGATCCTCTGCCATGGGCACAGACTTACATGAGATCAATTGCAAAAAAAAAGGCTGCAAGGATCCTCGATGTGTTACTTATGTAAAGAACAAGCAGAAACAATGGAGCACATGACCAATACTTGAAGATACAGTGATAAACTATGGAAAAACCATAATCAACTCTTTAGAGTAAGTGATAGGAATCCAAACAACATGAAAACAAAAATAGATAATTGGCAGAAAAAGCCTTACCAGAATACAATATTTAATTGAGCCTTGAGATTATCATTAGGGTTTTTCCTATGGGAAATATGGAAGGAAAGAAATAATCTGATCTTCAAAGAAGAAAGAAGAACTAGAGAAGAAAGATGGAAACAGATAATCCAAAACATAAGAGAGACAATATTGGTAGAGAAATGGGATGAGGAGGATTGGAAATTAATCCATAGGAAGAAAGAATAATGAAAAACTTGAAGCCTAGTATGCTAAATGCCTCCTTGCGGAAGAATCATATCCCTAATGGAGATTCTGCAAATTGTTATAAATTGCCTCAGAAAGCATTCTTCGAACTTGATTTCGATGGTGCTGCAAAAAGGAACCCTTGGGTGGCAGGGACAGGAGGATTATTCAGGGATGATAAAGGGAAAATGCTCAGATTATATGCTATGGACTATGACAATATGATAAACAACAAAGAAAAGCTTCATGCTCTGAAGAGGGGACTAGAAATCGTGGTAAGAGAGAGATTGCAAAGACTGCAGGTAGAAGGATACTCGAAAATGGTGATGGATATGGTGAAGAAGCTCCAACAAGGAACACATTGGGAAAAAATCAGCAAAAGCTCGAGGACCGCAAGGCTAGTCCAAGAGATCAACAAGCTAATTTGACAGATATGATACATTATCCCAACACATGTCCGAAGGATGGGCAATGTGGCAATGACAATCTTGCAAACTGGGGAGCCGGCCAAGTAGGTAGAAACCTAGATATAAGAGAACAAGAGTTATTACAAATGGCAAGAATGAAGAAACTAGTGGAAATACTAGAAAAAGACAAGGAGCAAGAGGAGAACCCCCGATCCGGGTGTGAAAGAGAAGAGGAGGTGGGCCGGCAGTGATGGGAAGTAGAGATGTCAGGGATTAGCTACTCACGCACAAGGATAGAGAACACAGAGGGATGCGGGGGAAGAGGACAACAGGAAGGGTAGGTATAAGGATAGGGTAGGGAGGGAGAAAGCCCCGGAAGAAGACATGTGTGGTTTCAAAGGGAAGTCAAAGAGGAAGGTGTGGGGACCAATGAGAGAGCGGGTAGGGTTATGCTAACAAGTGGAAAGACTATAGAGAAGAACACATGGCAGGAGCATCCAGAGGCACAAGGGAGTTAATGAGGGACAAAGCTAGAAGAGCTAGAGGGCCATCCTCCCGAGGAGTAGGAATAAGGAAATGGGTGGCGAGAAAATTAGGAGGATAGGTGGGAGGTGTGACAAAATGTAGTGCAGACAGTGATTTAAAACAAAAGGTAAGGGAGAAAGAAGATGGCTACATGTAGAAAGAGAGAGTGAGGGTAAGAGAAGCGAAAGGTGGTGGATGTAGGACGAGGACACAGGCTGGTGGATGTAGTTATGTAAACTCAAGTCGATGTTATGTATTCCTCCATTTCCTTAACATCAGAATTATAGTAATGGAAATTTTAGTGGTAGTAGGGAAAGAGACCTGGGAAAGTCAAGACTCAGAAAGAGTCTGAACCAGGGTTTCTTGGAACACTATCTGGGTGAGGAGGAAGGATAAAAGGGAGAGTGAGGCAAAAGTTAAAAAAACATCTTTGAAGAAAGTGTAGAGAGGGAAGGAGGGAGGCTAGGGAGAGAAGAGAGAACTTGGTAATGAAGAAGGCAGAAGGAATATAGCTATGGGAATGTGGCCCTTGAGGCACATAGGGGATAATCTAGATAGTGGGTATAGAGAGGAAACTACCCTCGAGGCCATAATAGCTAAAACACGGGACATCTGGGCCACTAAGAAACCTAATTGGAATATCCATAATAAAACTGAGAGGATAACCAAGGGCTCAACTAGAGCGAAGACAATAGAGAGGTGCAAGAATGGAATGAAGAAACCTCATGCAATTCAAAACAGGGACATGGTCTACCTTTGTAGACTCCCTGATAGTCTTCTAAGGTAAACCATTCGAGTGAGGGTAGATGGGGAGAGATGAATCTGAGAGAAGAATAATTGAGAGGCCACAAAATTCTAACCCAAGAGCTATGAGGGGGAAAACTGAGGGAGATGAAAGGAAAACCCAAATTTCCAAGACTTGAGCGAGAGACCAAACCTGGAACGCTTAAATACAAGACAGAATGGGAAGTATACCTTCAGACTACTCATACTTCTTATGGTATTGTTTAAGTTTTAATTATAATTTGCATCGAGTACATTGTGTGGGCAAGCAAGCACATAGAGGAAAATGAATTGGGTGAAGAAAACTGCAATTGAGACAATGCAAGAATGGCGAGAGATCGAATAGAGGTGGCTAAGAAGAGCAACAAAGGAGTAGGCAAAGAAGAGAAACAAACCGCTATGGGGGTGGGAAGCTCTAGCAGAGACCAACGCAAGAGAGACAGAAAGACGAGACAAGAGCATATGAAAACCCTTATCGATGACTCCATGGCAGTTAATCCACCCAAGGTCAGAGCACAAATAATGGGTTGGGAGAGAGAACTACATGAAAATATCACAAACCAAGATATTCCCAAAGAAGAATGGGAAGACATGGTATAAGACCCGGGGAACACCACTGCTTGCCACACTCTCTTTAGACAAATGATCTAGCAATACTGAGCTATGAAGAATGTAGTGGCCTGAGCCATGAATCTCAACAAAGAACATGCTATAAATAAAGGACATGAGGTACAGGAGGAAATGGAAGTGAAGGAACCCAGCAAAGCAAATCTCTTAAGAGAGATAGCAATAAGTCATATTCAGAGTATAGAAACAGCCTGGCACTGAGTAGGATAGAGCAAAGTCTACAGGACATGAGTATAAGAGAGATGCGGGGATCCAGCGCTAAAGTCCTAGCCCTGGTGGAGTCCTCGGACAAGGAGTAAAACAAAGTTCTAGATAAAATTTTATTTTATGCCGAGTAGCTTTTACTTTTCAAAGTTGATATTTAGTATAGATAAAATAGACAATGTCGTAAGGATGATAGAAAAAGACTTATTTAAATTTTGGACAGATTTTAACACTGACAAGTGGCCAACCTAGTTTCCTATGGGTAGGTTCAGGCCACTTGTTACTATTGGAAAAACTCGATTATAGTTAGTTAATATAAATAGAGAAAGTAATACCAAACTTACAAAAAAATTAATATACAATAATTATAATAATATAATTATATATATATTAAATCCCATATAACAAAATTTGAAACCAAAACCATACGTGGCTTTCAATTTATAAACAATTCAAAGAACAAGAGGAGGACTTATGTTAAATGGAGGAGTTGTGTGTTAATAAGGAGACAATAGATATCAAAGGTTGTAGGGATAAGGGATATCAGAGGTCGGAGGGATAAGGGATATCAAAGGTTTTAAAAATAACTTCAGATATGTCAAACTGTGTCACGGTTCTGAAATCAGGTGGCTAGTGAAGTATCGTGAGGGAGGTGAGGTCCACATGGAGGTGGGTGTCTCCCTCCATCGAAACTACAACCACTTGGTTTATATTTCAAAGTTCTTGATATCAATGGGTATTAGATTAATGAGGATGAGAAACATTTGGTAAAAACGAAAAACCCGATGTATAAATCGAATATCAGATATAGGGATTATAGTGATATCCCAATTTTTAAAATTTGCGCGAAATGAAAACACCAATATCCGATATTCCAATGTCGAAACATTTTGAAATATTGCAAAATTTTATATCGGGAAATTTTAATCAGAGATACTTTATATTGGGACATTTTGTGAAGGAAGGGAGGAGATAAGGTGAAGTGGGGTCCACTTTGGTGATTAAAAGTCCTACAAAATGAACCACAACTAATTTGCAATTTTTATATTTCCGGTCTCATAATTTCTTTTAAAATTAGGAATTGGAATAAATTATTGAGATCTTAAAATCTTGTTATCTAATTGTTCTACAATTTGGTTGAGAGATTTTGTAGGATCGTTTGTAAAAAATGAATAAGTTATTGAAAAATGACTAAGAATTAATATTTACAGTCAATTACTAATTTATTTACAAAAATTAAAATAATATATATATTGTACATTTTTTAACCCACAAGTAAAATTTATTGAACTTCAGATGAGCATCATTTGGAAACCATGTAACCAAATGAGATGAAATAAGTATTGATTGAAAGATAGAAAAAAACCAAACTCAATGAAGCAATCAAAATGGAAATTCGGTGAAAATGAAAAAAATGGAGAAATCATAGGACACTTAACCAAAAGAAAACATTAAAAGGTGATTTAGCCAAAAATAACGGAAAGGGTCCCTATTATTTGAAATAAATAAGGAAAAAATGGTGAGTGTTGGGTTTTCGCTACAACAAAACTATAACTTTATTTGACCAATGTTATAACTTACCATAATGATCAATTGCAGCTACGTCAAGAGTTCATATTTAACATCACCAACATTTTGGTATTGAACTGAATATCATTAGTTAGACACAGTTCTGTCCAATTACTTTTAGGGACCTTTTCCCATAAGGAGACATGATTCTAGATTAGATGTTAACAAGGTTGGAAATTTTACCACAACATATTTTAAGCCGTTGTCTTTGATCCATGGGTAGTGACACAAATCAAGTTTCTCAAATAACTTACAACCCTTTTCTATTGTATCCAACCCTAAATCAACAACTAATGGGTAGTTCCCAAGATTCTGTGGCCAATAATAGAGAGTCCTATATAACAAATCCCATGATAAGAGATATATCCATGAATTAGAATTTTATGAAGCCCCCATGGCCACTTGCATAGGAAAATATTGAAACAATCTTAATATCAATAGATTTCTTCCCTTCTAAGAATCTAGTGAGGTCCCAAGTAGCCCATCATGGATGCTTTTTTGACATCACATTTTCAAGAGCCCTTTTTCTACCAACATCAATATCTATGATATTTTCCTTTTCACCTGCAACTTCACAAAATTATTCATCATAGAGGTACTCATAACTATCTTTGCTTGAGAAGGGTTGGCATAAATCAAAGCCCTAATAGTATGGTTTTGTTGGGCTTGCTTCAAGCATTCTTCAAATTCTTTTTGGTTTGTTTTTCTATTTCCTTTTGTGTTTTGTTAAATCAATGTTTCATCACAGAAGTATGGTTATGGGAGGGAACATAATTTTGGAGTAATTTTGGAGGACCTTTAAATGATAATATTGAATCATTTTCGAAAATGAAGGACCTTACTTGGAATAATTCACCTTCATGTCAAGCATGCTTTCTAACTTCTTGCACACAATTTTAGCCTACCTATATAGAAGCATAGTCCAAGAGGTTATGGACCATTTCTAATTTATATCCATGATCTTGAAGAGTTGTACTAGTTGTTGAGTCCTATTGATTCCGTTAGATGTTTCCAACTATCATTTACTTTATAAAAATACCACAACTTGTTTGTTAAAATTTCCATGGAGGTTAATACTCTTGTTGAGTTAGTGAGTTTATTTTGTTTAATTATCAGGTTCAATATATGTCTTTTACTTCTAATGTTGTATTTACTATTATATGGTGGGTGCTTCAACGTTAGAATAAGAGAGGTTTTTTAGCATAACATAACCATCGTGAATGATCTTATATGTCTTCTAACTATCCTTTGGATAGTGAAAATGCCTACAACGTGTCTGTTTAATATTTCCATGCTCATTAATACTCTTTCTAAGTAAGTGCATTCTTTAATATTTTCATAGATGTTATGATAACCTGTTCGAAAAGTAATTTTTTGAAGACTTTAATTTTATGACGCCCAACCAATGACCTATTTTGAATAACCAAAGTCTTTTAGAGAAGAAATACCCATTTGTATTGTAATTCTAAGAGGTGCGACTAAGGCTTACATATCAACCTAATGATTTTTCCTCTTTTTGGACCTTCCTAGAAATTAATTTGGTGACCTTAAAAAATGAATAAATCAACCCTTATCCCACATCATGGGATTTGGTTCAACTAAAGTCCCCATAAATAAATATCCAAGCTTAATATTTTTAAGTGTCCAAGGAACCAATCTATTTTGGAAGTTTAATTTTAAAATATTCTAAATATTCAATTATGGAAAAGGCATGTACCTAGATTTCCCACAAAAAACCAAGGCCTTGATATATTTTAATGTTTTGAAGAAATCAAAATAGAAAATTGTAAGAATGCGTGATTTTTTAGTAATTAAATGGTGTCAAAGGGGGCTTGCTTGGTCATTGAAAGAAAGGTTTCATTATATACCACCCTTGTCTAGGGTTCGAGTCTCCCTAGTGACATGTTTTCCCATTTTGGGCCACTTCTGCTTATGATTTTGATTGAGTTTGAGGCCACATGAACATCTTGGGTAACTTTGGCAAAGTATATATTTACCACTTACAAATTCTTTATCTAAAAGCTTCTAATTTGATCATTATTAATCTAAATACAATTTGTGATAAACATGAGATAGGGGTAATGCAAACTTTCTCAATCATGACAAAAGGAAATTTGTTTGATAAAATAATTTGAATTCCTATGTGTCGATGTATTTATTTCTCTTTCAACATCTTCTGAGATGAATACAATACTTAGGTTATAACTTAGGTATCTTTGGATACCATGAAAGATTAGAAACTTGTAAACTCTACCTTGGAACATAAGAAATAGCCTCATTAGGTGATACTACAATTGGTTTGCCCTAGAGGACCTTCTTACCACTACATTTGGTTACATGATTAACATCCCCATGTAGAAAGTGCACAATACAAATGATATATAATGCACAAGATTCTACTCATTCTTTTCAAAAATAGTTTGTCAAATATCTAAGCAATTTGAAAATTGATGTCAAAACTATATTGTTTCCAAAATGATTTTCTTGGATTGTATGAAAAAATCATAGATCAATTATAAGATTAAACATCATTAATTTCCTTCTCATGAGCATGATTACTTTCTTACTGATATAAAAATAAAAAAAGGTTTACGTTGGAGCCATTTCATTTTTTTCAATGGTAGATAACTCACATAGAAATGTTTTTTAACGTTATTGATGCTTTCCTTTAATAGAAAATCATGAATTCCTACACATGATATGTAGTTAATATATCTAAACTACATACCATACACACTAGCCGTACATTATAATACCAATTAAGGGTCACATTTATACTACATTTTAAACTTGAGAATGGGTAACCCATTGGCTACACATTATAGCCTCTTTGGTGAACCATATGTTTCATTCAATAATTTTTTAGTTACCTCCTCATTTCAATAACAAAATTTCTATAAAACAACATTTGGTTTTGTTGCACTCCATGCACCTATTATTGGAGGTAAAGGTATCTTTGACTTCGTAAAGGATAAGCAAGTGGTCTCATATTTTTATACAACAAATCGAAGTTCCCCTTGTCACTTTCCCCTTTAAAATCATATGTGTCTAGAGACCAGGATGATGATGATGATGGTACTACTCATATGGGTCTTGGACTAGGCAACATAATTTGTCAGGAGGAGAGGCGTCACCACATCAACTACATACCCATGACATGTGAAAGTCGAGTAGGTGTCGCATTGGCAGAGGTTTTTGAATCTAATAGTGAGTGCAGGAATGCTTCTTCAAGACTTCAAAATAACTTTATGAGTGTTGTTGCTGATCTTCTTAGTTAAAATGTTCATTATGAATTTTTCCAGGTTGTTCTAACTTTATTTGCCTATTTTTCTCATTCCTTTTTCCTTCTAAAGCTCATGGTTATCTCAAAATTGACTTTAGTATGACAGTTCCAATTATCTTAGAACCATACATTATTATAATTTTATTTTATGTTGAATAGTATTGTTTACATTTGTAGTTTATTGGCTTAGAAAGAGGTGTGTATTTGATGCCATATTCATGAATGTCATGAGCATATATATTTATTGGTGGTCCCCATGTAACTGTAGGTTAATTTACGAAAGAAGAGAATATTATGACTCCTAAAAGGTGATCGAACATCGAGGCTTAACTTCCTTGAAAATAATAATAATTATATTGATGTTTTACACTAATACATTGTTTTCTGTTGGACAAGGTGGATGGGAGAGGAGTGTGATGGTTCTCTACTATGACGTAGGAATATTTTATCTTGATGGCATCCTTGAGATTATTGACTATAGAAAGGACATAGTTATGCTTCAACATAGGGAATTTTTATCTTTGGGAAAGATAGTTATTATTCTTACCAAAATATTTCAACTCTATAAGTTGTCCAGTATTTTTCTAGCTACCACATCCCATGATGCTTCCTTTGTGCATGTGGAATCACCTCTGGCAATGTGCCATTATTTGGATAATAACATGTTACATGCAAATCCATTCCATAGTTGTCGTGTGTCTTTTATTGTTCCTTCCCATTAAGACATTGAAATTTGGGCTTAGAATGAATGGATTATTTACAAGGATTTTTTTGTCCTGTGTTAGAAGAATGAAGCAATTACAGAAGTTCAGAGCTTACTTTTACAGTTTTGTTATGGTGTCCACCACTTCCGCTTCATTATAAATCTATAGTAATATTACCTATAGATTATTCTATAGTACTCGTTATATCTTGCAATTCATATTTTATATCGTACATGAAACATGCTATCTGATATAATAATGCAAGAGTTGTTTTGCGAAGGAATTCAATAAAGGATTGCTTGGATACATTTCATGAAAAATGATGGAATTGTTGTTTTTAATGGGAACTTGTTGACGAACTAATAGAAGATTACTTTTTGTTGCATATAAAGTAATGAAATATTGAGATAGAACTGCTATAAAAAATGAAACATACACTAGGAGAGAAACATACATAAAGAACATAGTGACATGAATCGCTGAAAACCAAGATCAAGTACTTATGATTTTCATAAGCTTCACTAATCTCAAAAAGATTTGCACTTTGCAGACCATGAAATGTCTATCAAACACTAACCCCAAATCCTTTTCATCTTTTTCCCTAATTAAATACAAAGTGGAATTTGAAATGACCACATAAGGTGGTCAAATTCACTAAACAAGAATAAAATAAACTTGATACAATGTACGTGGAGAAAAGTAGAAACTGATTGTTGGGACAGGGTCCCTTAGAGTCAATTTTGGGGTTAAAAGCACAAGTTTTAGGGTAGAAATCCCAAGATTTTGTATCTAAAGTGTAAGGTATCCGCAAGTTGTGATCACGGATCACGTAGATGCTAAACTATCCTAAAGGGTTTCACCCTTTGTTTATGTAAGTTGTGTCGGATTTAGTAGATCTCCCCATGGTCCGCAAACCATGGGATTGTATAAAAAGGAAAGTATTAAAGAGTCTAAGTCAATTCATCGATTGATGAAGACGACTATAATGGGTCAATAAGAGCTAAGAGCGAAGAGTCTTAGAGTAAAAGAGAGGCTCTGCAGCTTTGTGCGCACATGCCTAGAGTAGAGTCTGCAACTAAGTGCGCAGACCTTTGCAGCTAAGTGTGTAGGGTAGTTTGAGTCTATAAGAAGATCTGAATTATTAATAAACAAGCTCATTATAGAGATATTTGTGTTTGATCCATTTAATTTTTTTATGTATGAATGCGATTATGTTATGATGAATAGTGGGTTTATGGTTTAATACTGTATTGACGTACGAATCTGCATACTTTATACTATCATATGAATGCGAGTAATAATATATGTTTATGCAAAGAATATCTTAATGGACATTAATGTTATCAAATACTTAAGCTAATCTGGGCAAATACAAAAGTAGGAGTAATTACAGAAGTGTGTAGGTGGTCAATTCAACTTTTTTAGGGTTCACAAAAGATAGTTGTAGACCTTCACGAAGGTCTAAGGGTTGATTAAGGGAAGTATATCGATAAGCCTTTAGGGCTTATCGATCTATGTGAAGATAGAACTAGGGCATAAAATGAAATCACTACCATCTCTCAGTGAAGAAACTTGGTTCCAATATCCCCCCATACTACTTCGGGTGAGAATTTAGTCTGCGCTCAGCAGATTGATGCTGAAAGGGTCAGTAGTGTAGGGATTTGTTTGGCTAATTTAACTTTGAACCTGCGTCGAGACCCACCAAGCCAACAAATGGTTCCATTGTTGGGATCAATATTTGAATAAAGAGATGCGTGATGTCGCATCACAAGAATACAACTAAGAAGGAAATTGAAGATTGGTTGGATAAAAGGATCCACGAATTCACAGTGCAAGAAAAAAGAAATTGGCGATTGACGAAAGAACAGTGGTTGGACAAATATTTGTACATAGAGATCCATAAAATATTCTTATGTTCCTTCTCGGTTGAATTATACGAGTGGATCAATAAATTGGCAGATGACCAAGGAAGGTGGAGGCTTCACAGTCCGATAGTGTGGATCCCAGAGTTAGTGTAAAGATTGGAAGCATCTAAAGATAAGATCACATGCGTTGTTGATCACTAGCTTGATTGTATCATAGGAGGATTTGTGACAGAGTTCACGGTCGATACTTCAGTCAGTTACAACGAAGCAGAGCATCGCTTCTTCAAGGGACTGCGAGGTAAGTATTTAATGTCTTTGAATACTTGGATTAAGATGCTCTTATGTGTAAAGCAGGTTATGCAGTTACCTTGATGTTTGGTGCTACTCGAAGTGGAAATATCTTCAGGGATGGAGGGAAAACAATCTATGAATATAGCCCATTGATCGAACCTCCTCTGACTGATGACGAAGAAGAAGCACATGCTTCACCATAGAGCATTGTTTAGTTAATAATGAAAGGGTTCCCATGAATACCACATCCAACCACACCACCTCCATCTTCACCTTTGCAACATACCCTTCGCCGACACCACCACCACCACCATCGCCATTTAGTATGGCGAATGTAGTAAAGTTTCCCATTTTCAAGGGTTTTGAGAAATGAGGATGCAGACTAGTTTTGGTTTGTCGCAAAGGCTGTATGGGAAGCTCAAGGTATCATAGATGATCAGATGAAGAAAGAAATGTTGGTTACTGCTTTACAAGAGTGTGCGCTAACATGGTACATTAAGTAATGCACTAATAACATGACAGCTACGTTGGAAGATACTCGTACTGTGCTAAATAAGGAATCTAGTAGGCCCAATTCTAAAGCACAATCAATCATTGGATTCAAGGAAATCATGATGAGGCCTTGAGAGATAGCTTCAGAGCTGGATCAGAGACCGAAATGCAAGATCCAAGAAGCTAACATGAACCTTACAGATGGGCAGCACCGTCAATGGTTTGTAGCTTTGCTATTGCTTCATCTAAGGGTGGTTTTTTCACAACAAAAGATTGGGACCCAGGCCAAAGACCTAGAGATTCCAATGAGATTGCATGAAATGCAGATTCATGATGTTGCCTTGAGAGTTTAGCAGATTCGCATGGAGTTGCAGAATGTTTGACTAGAGTTCCAAAGTCTGAAGAACGAGAGGGAATACCATTAACGTGATCTACGGATTTCATGGGATTGGAACCCTAGATGGAGTTTGCATGGCAAACACCTCAGCAAAGCATCAATGATTAGATGGAGATTTTGGTAATTTTTACATGGTTATGAATTTGGACTCTTGAGAGTTCTTCCTTTTTACTAAAGATGATATTTGTTCTTATGGGTAAATAATTTCAAGGGTTTATATGATTAAAGAACAGATTTTATCTAGAGTTGAGGGTTTAATGATTATGATAATGAAAATATTGATTGCATTCCTCCTTTTTACTAAACATAATTTTTGTTCTTATGGGTTGACGGTGTAAATATTATGATAATGAAAATCATGATTGTGTTCTTCCTTTTTAATAAAGATGATTTTTGTTATTATGGATTAAAAAATTTGAGGGTTTATATGATTAAAGAATAAATTTTATCTAGTGTTCGGGGTTTAATGATTATGATAATGCAGATCTTGATTAAGGCCAACAATTATGGAGAGTTATTCATTTTAACTAAAGATGATTTTTGTTCTTATGGGTAAACAATTATGAGGGTTTATATGATCAAAGCATAAATTTTATCTAGAGTTGAACATTTAATGATTATGATAATGCAAATCTTGATTACAGCCAACAATTCATCAAAATCAAATGCACAAGTAAGCATTTTGCATGTCCTTATTGTACAAAGGGTTTAATGATTATGATAACGCAAATCTTGATTGCGGCCATCAATTCATTAAAGGACAATGGACAACTAAGGATTTTGCATCTCCTTATTATACAGATTAGTTCGCTCCTCCCTAACTTTTCTAGGGTCAGAATGCATGAAATTTTATTTTTTATCTTTACCTTTTTTTAGTGTTTGATTGTTTGTGTAATGAACTCTACCATGCCCAAATTCAAAGGGCTTGAGTCAAGCAAGAAAATTTTCTGGTAGAATGAAAATGCTAGACCTTCCTCAAACTTTGTTACATGAATTTAAAATTTCTTGTAACCATGAACATAAAATATATGTTTCATCCTTAGATTCTGATCTCAATGCCTACAGTTTTAAACCATGTTACTATATTTTAAGTAGAATATATGTATATCCATTAAACCTTATAACTCTCCAAATCTTAATACAAATTCATCTTAGACTACATAATGGATTATTAATAGTATTTGATGTCCCTTTTCATATATCTATATATATATATATGTGTGTGTGTGTGTGTGTGTGTGTGTGTGTGTGTATGTATGTATATAGATATATATATAATAAGTAAATCCTAGTTATTTGGACAAGAAAGGAAGATAGAGTAAGGGCGACAGATAGAACGAACTGACTTTAAATACAATGATAAGTAGAACTAAGTCTGAAGTAAGATGGAACATGCCGATTGAAGCCTCTACACTACATAAGTTAAATTTATTCGATTTATAGTTCCAAGTAGTGTGTAAAATTAGAATTTCGAAGCAATAAATTATAACTAGCACTATGAGGATAGGAATGGAATAGAAAATATTCATTGTACTCCATAGGAGGAATTTCGCATATCAATCATGCTAAGACAAATATTTATAAATTACATGGTCAAGGACAAAAAAATAATTTCTAATTTGATATATGGAGACATATAGGTATGAATAGAGGGGAGTTTGTTAGAAATGGAAGCCTAGGGACTAGAATATAGGAAATCCATAGCTAAGGAAGATAATTTATAGGGAGATAAGACAAGAATATAACCCTAGAATTGGTGCATGCAATACTGTATAATATATATTCCATAGATTGTAATCATCAATTATGATACATAGATAAAATAATCTAAACAATTATTAGATCTATAGGCACGCAAACAAACATATATCCAAATAAGTGAACCAGTCTCAGTAGTAATTCCTTGTTCCATAAA
This sequence comes from Pinus taeda, assembly GCA_000404065.3. NCBI lineage: Eukaryota > Viridiplantae > Streptophyta > Pinopsida > Pinales > Pinaceae > Pinus > Pinus taeda. The sequence continues at coordinate 13,367 of APFE031669949.1, read as the reverse complement.
CATCAACTAAATGGACATGGGCATATTGAGCACATATGCTCCATTCCAAAATAAATTGATGCATAAATATGCGTAGTTAAATGTAAGAGATAACGATGTGTTACATACAATTATTTTTACCTAAGTAACCACTAGAACTAGTGAGCCACTATTTCTAACTCTTGGAAGCAAAATAGGTAATTATCCAGCAACCTATTTATAAAAATACATAAGGAATAAAGCGAAACATCATAATATTTCAAAATAGTAAAATTAAGAGTGATTGCAAGTGTACAAGAAATCATTACAACAACAATATTGAGGCCTAAGGGTCTACTATAAAATTAGTTTGAAACAACCGCATGTGAATATGGTGTACATGAGATGAGCATGACCAACTATTTAAATTTTGCTACTTGCAGTAGAAATGTTCAATAAAATTATAGATATTTCTAGAGTGGGTCATCGATCGAGCTACAAAGTCAACTCATCATAACTCATAACTTCAAAATAGGAATAAGCAAGTTGAGCCATCTTCCCCGACATTTCCACATAGCATGCAACCAAGAAAGAAATGCAATGTTAAACTGACCTAGTGCAAAATAGTTGTGGAACAAAGTGAATCCAAATCCTTTTGTGTGGGTTTCTACATGGAGCTCTAGAACGAACCCATGCGAAGCTTTAAAAAATCATATAAGAAGCATTTTATGGATTAGTAGTATTTCCTCATAGAAAATGCCTCCTAATAAGACAATAATCCGAAGGGTTTATCCTAAGAAATGTATAAATACAAATTATTAACATGCATATGCAAAAACCTAGCGGGATGCCCAAGTGAGCTATTGAGAGATTTATTTCCATATGAAAGTAAATTTTCAATGGCATCATAAGGGAAAAAAAACAGAGAAACTACCAATGAATAAGTTAATAAGGGGAGGCACACCACTTGGCTATAGGAATGAAAAAAATAAAAATTAATCATAGTAAACAATGAAATAATTTGAACTTAGGCACATAGTCTAGAGGTACCTAAAGTCGGACAATGCAAGAAACAACACTTTGAGGGTACATAGACACTCAATTTGAGTCGCACTAAGGTGAATAGCCATGTGCATAGTGAAAAAGAAATGGTAAGAAGCGATGTTTTTTAAATTTGTTGGGAACAAGAAATGCAATAGAAACCAAGGATGAAATATCACTTGAGCGAAATTTTCATTGATAGGGGAAACGGGATATTTATACCATGAGTACCTCACACAAAGGGATGAAATTTGCTCAGAAAATAACCAAGGAATCAAAATCTATCCTAGATGGATCAAATGCTAAAATCTTTTAAAGGGAACTTCTCTCCAATGAAGCCCACTACACTTCCTTACCTATCGTAGCATAAATACCCTACAACATAAGAGACAACATGGATTAAAATTCCTATGGTGTTATGGCAATCATCGAAAGGTGCCAAGCGTCTTGTCCTACTTCAGAGTGATGCTACGAGCAGAAGACACCACATCAAAAAGAAAAAAAATGAAACAACAACTTAGAGTGGGATTATTTCCAATATCTGCAGTAGGGTTAGAGGAATCCTTTTATAGCCGTTGGATCATGTAAAAAAATCTACACTAACCATCTCGAGAAGCATACATTAGTAACATGGGTGTCACACGGATCTAGGGTACGTGGAAAAAGGTAAATTGATTTATAAAATCACCTATCAAAACATCTCTCAACCCTGTGACACTTAACCAAATTTCCTGGAAATTGAGAAAGTGGGTTAAAAGGCAAAGTTATAATTCTATAATGGATTGCATCAAATTTCACCATGCAAGACCTTTACCAAGTAATCTTAAGTATTCCAAACCCCATTGAAAATAAATTGTGAAATATCATGTTTGGAAAGCATTATTATATAGAGATATAGCAACAATAGATGGAGACATAAAAAATATTACGTCAATTAGATAATGCGAGTTTGATTTTGTTGACTTTGGAAACGGCTAAAAATATGAAATCATACATAGATTTTAAATATTATCTTACCAAGGACCAAGTAACTTTTAAGAAAAACACCTAATGGGCACCTTGATGGGTAAAACTTATCACATGTGTTTATGATCACAAATTAAATGTTGCAATGATGAATACACACACCATGAGGCCATATATAGAATGGTGCAATACACTATAGTGTGAATATAAGATTTATGACAAAGGTAAATATGTGGGCTTGACACATTCCAAAGTATAATTAATATATCTAGAATTGAATCATATATGTCCATGAGAATACAATTTCATTCATGTATTAGTAAATTAAGAGTCGACCAAAAAAACAATAATGTAATATTAAGGATATTTATAACAAGAGGAAATTGTTTTGATGAGAATTAAATATGTTCCATGCCAAGTGAAAATAAGTCACATGATCATAGATTGGGTGGTATGCAAGTTGATTTTCTAGGTGCACAATTATTTGTCTAAATATTATTTATATATTTCCGCACATAGCCCATCACATAACCATAGTATAATTTTGGAAAAAAAAAAGAAAGAAACGACAATAATTAAAAGAGTTGAGGTGTAACAAGTTCAATTAATGGTAGTGTTCACTATGAACTTAATAATGGGAACCGTCGCAAATATAAAAGTGAATTAAAATGATATTTAGATTCCATAGAAAATTAATTAGGGTTCATTAAACGTCATCGGGTGTTATTTATATCCTAGAAAAAAAAAAGTTGTAAATTAGGTATGTTACAAAGGGAAACTATTCTCACCTCAAAAGTTTTGGATTTGATGGATATGTGCATATTCCCAAAGATAAAAGAACCAAGCTGAATGATAAATACATTAAATTTATTCTTCTGGGATATGTTGATGTTGAGTTTGGTTATCGACTACGAGATCTAGTAAAAACATTAATTATTAGAGGCATATATGTCATTTTTTTTCAACTAGAAATGTTTAAGGGGTCTAGAGGAGATATGGAGGTAGCTAAGGTTCCTGATAGGCCAAAAAAACAAAAAGAAAATGTTACGTCGCTACAAGAAAGTGATGAGTGAGAAGGAGAATTTTTTCAATGTCTGTTGCAAAAAGTCCAACCACATCATCCATTAAAAGAACGCAATTGTAACAACCATAACAATAGCTCCAGTAAGAAAGAACTACACCACAATTAGTTCACAAGTTTACTTGGCCTCATAAGTGCTCACAAAGGTATCATCCCAAACTATGTTTTTTTCACTGATGAAGGAATTCTTGAGTCTTTTCAAGAACCTTGTACGATGATGATAGCAAGGAATGGGAGAAGGATATGTAGGAATAAGTGGAACCCATATTATAAAATAAAACCTTAGAATTTGTGATGCTTCCAAAGGGAATAAGGGCCCTACAAAACAAATGGGTATACAAATTCAAGCACAAGGGTGGAGGAAAGAAGAGGTACAAGGCAAGACTGGTATTAAAGGAATTTTCTCAAAAAGGAGGTATTAGTTATAACGAAATATTCTCATTTTTTTAATATTTCATCCTTTCAGGTCATTCTTGGTCTTCTTATTACCTTGGATGTATAATGTGAACAATTAGATGCCAATATCAGCTTCCTTCATGGTGAATTGGAGGAGTTTTATATGGAGCAACTTGAAGGTTTCAAAGTAATTTAAATAAACAAAATCTAGACTGTGATTAAAGAAGAGCCTTTATGGGTTGAAACAAACGTACATAGCTAAACATCTCATTTTAAATAAATCAAAATAAGGGATTACAAGTTCAAAATTGTGCAAGAGTATGGTATTGGAATAAATTCTGTGAGAAGTATTGTTAATACAAATTCATGTTAGACTACATAATGGATTATTACTAGTATTTGATGTACCTTTTCATACATATATATATATGGGGTAAATCCTAGTTATTTGGACAGGAAAGGAAGATAGAGTAAGGGTGAAGGATAGAACGAGTTGACTTAAAATACAATGATAAGTAGAACTAAGTCTGAAGTAAGATGGAACATGTTGATTGAATCCTCTACACTAGATAAGTTAAATTTATTCGATTTATAGTTTCGAGTAGTGTGTAAAATTAGAATTTAAAAGCAATACATTATAGCTAGCACTATGAGGATAGGAATGCAATAGAAAATATTCATTATAGTCCATTTGAGGAATTTGGCATATCAATAATGCTAAGGCAAACATTTATCAATTACATGCTCAGGGACAAAAAATTAATTTCTAATATGATATATGGAGACATATAGGTATAAATAGAGGCGAGCTGGTTAGAAATGGAAGCCTAGGGACTTGCACCATCCTGCCACGTTCTAGTGTATATTTGAATCGGAAATCCACAGGTAAGGAAGAGAATTGATAGGGATCTAAGACAAGAATATAACCCCAGAAATGGTGCATGTAGTACTGTATAAGAAATATTCCATAGATTGTAATCGTCAATTATGATATGTAGATAAAATGATCTAAACAATTATTTGATCTATAAGCGTGCAAACAAACATATGTCCAAATAAGAGAACCAGTCTCAGAAGTAAGTTCTCTTTTCGTAAACATCAACAAAATGGGCGTGGGCATATCGAGCATCCATTTCAAAATAAATTGATGCATCAATATACAAAGTTATATGTATGATATAAGGCGGTGTTACATATAATTATTATTACCTAAGTAACCACTCAAACTAGTGAGGCGATATCTCTATCTCTTGGAAGAAAAATAGGTAATTATCTAGCAACCTATTTATAAAAATACATAAGGACTAAAGCGAGACATCATAATATTTCAAAATAGTACAATTAAGAGTGATTTTAAGTGTACCAGAAATCATTACAACAACAATATCCAAGGCTAAGGGTCTCGTATAAAATCAGTTTGAAACAACTGCATGTGAATTTGGTGTACGTGAGATGAACATGACCAACTATTTAAACTTTGCTACATGCAGCAGAAATGTTGATTAAAATTATAGATATTTCTAGAGTGGGCCATCGACCGAGCTACAAAGTCAACTCATCATAACTCATAACTTCAAAATAGGAATAAGCAATTTGAACCATCTTCCCCGACATTTCCAAATAACATGCAACCTAGAAAGAAATGCAGTTATAAAATTACCTAGTGCAAAATAGTTGTCGAACAAAGTGGCTCCAATTCTTCTTGGGTGAGTTTCTTCACGAAGCTCTAGAATGAACCCATACGAAGAATTAAAAAATCATGTAATAAGCATGTTAGGGATTAGTAGTATTTGGTCATAGAAAAAGCCTCCTAAGAGGACAATAACCATAAAGGGTTTATCCTCGGAAATGTATAAATACAAATTATTAGCATGCATATGCTAAAACCTAGCAGGATGCTCCAGTGAGCTATTGAGAGAATGATTTCCATATGAAGGTAAATTTGCAATGGCATCATAAGTAAAAAAAAGATAGAGAAACTACCAATGAATGAGATAACAAGGGGAGGCACACCACTTGGGTAGAGGAATGAATAAAATAAAAATTAGTCATAGTAAACAATGAAATAATTTGAACTTAGGTAGAGAGTCTAGAGGTACCTAAAGTTGGACTATCGAAGAAACAACACTTTTAGGGTACATAGGGGGAGAATCACCTGCATAGTGGGAAAAAAATGGCTAAGAAGCGATGTTTTCTAAATTTGTTGTGAACACAAAATGCAACAGAAACCAAGGATGAAAGATCACGTGAGTTAAATTTTTGTCGACAGGGAAAACAAGATATTTATAGCCTTGGTACCTCACACAAAGGGATGAAATTTGCTCAGAAACTAACCAAGGAATCAAAATATATCCTAGATGGATCAAATGTTGAAATTTGTTGAAGGGAAATTCTCTCCAATGAAGTCCACTACACTTCCTTAACTATTGTAGCGTAAATACCCTCAAACGTAAGAGACAATAGGGATTAAAATTCCTATGATGTTATGGTAACCATTGAAAGGTGCCAAGCATCTTGTCCTGCTTTAGAGTGATGCTATGAGCAGAAGACACCACATCAAAAAGAAAAAATGAAACAACAACTTAGAGTGGGGTCATTTCCAATATCTGCAGTAGGGTTAGAGGAATCCTTTTGTAACCATTGGATCATGTACAAAAATCTATAATGACCATCTCGAGAAGCATACATTAGTAACATGGGTGTGACATGGATCTAGGGTACGTGGAAAAAGGAAAATTTGATTTACAAAATCACCTATCAAAACATCTCTCAACCCTTTAACACTTGCCCAAATTTCCTAGAAACTAAGGAAGTGGTTTAAAAGGTAAAGTTAGAATTCTACAGTGCATTGTGTCAAATTTCACCATGGAAAAGAATAGTCACTAGGACCTTTAACAAGTAATTTTAAGTGTTCAAACCTCGTTGAAAATAAATTGTGAAATATCGAGTTTGGAAAGCATTATTATATAGAGATATAGCAAAAGTATATGAAGACGTAAAAAATATTTCATCAATTAGATAATATGAGTTTGATTTTGTTGACTTTCGAAAGGGCTAAAAATATGAAATCATACATAGATTTTAAATATTATCTTACCAAGGACAAAGTAACAGTTAAGAAAAACACCTAATGGACACCTTGGTGGGTAAAACTTATCACATGTTTTTATCATTAGAAATTAAATGTTGCAATGATGAATACACACACCAGGAGGCCATATATAGAACGGTGCAATACACTATAGTGTGAATATAAGATCTATGGCAAAGGTAAATATGTGATTTTGACCCATTCCCGAGTATAATTAATATATCAAGAATTGAATCATATATGTCCATGAGAATACAAATTCATTCATCTATTAATAAATTAAGAGTCGACCAAGTACTATAGTGGATATTTATAACAAGAGGAAATTGTTTTGATGAGAATTAAATATCTTCCATCCCAAGTGAAAATAAGTCACATGATCATCGATTATGTGGCATGCACATTGCAATTCCATGTGCACAATTATTTGTGTAAATATCATTTACATATTAACACACATATCCCACCATGTAACCATAGTACAATTTTGGAAAAGAAAAGGACAAAAGGACAATAATTAAAGAGTTGAGGTGTAACAACTTTAATTAATGGCTAGTGTTTACTATGAACTTAAACATGGGAACCCTCACATATATAAAAGTGAATTAAAATGATATTTAGATTCCACTGAAAATTAGTTAGGCTTCATTAAACATCATTCGGTTTTATTTATATCCTGGAAAAAAAAATAGTTGTAAATTAGGTATGTTACAAAGGGAAACTATTCTCACCTCAAAAGCCTTGGATTTGAAGGATATGTTCATATTCCCAAAGATAAAAGAACCAAGATGAACGATAAATCCATTAAATGTATTCTTCTGGGATGTGTTGATATTGAGTTTGGTTATCGAATATGGGATCTAGTAAAAACATTAATTATTAGAGGCATATATGTCATTTTTATTCAATTAGAAATGTTTAAGGGATCTAGAGGAGATATGGAGGTAGATAAGGTTCTAGATAGCCCGACAAAACAACAAGAAAATGTTACATTGCTACAAGAAAGTGAGCATGACAAAGATCAAGATGGGAAAGAAGGAGACATTTTTCAATGTTTGTTGCAAGAGGTCCGACCACAACATCTACTACAAGAAGTCCAATTGCGACAACCATTACAATAGCTCCAATAAGAAAGAAATCCACCACAATTAGTTCACAAGTTTACTTGGCCTCATCAGCCCTCACAAATGTATCATCCCAAGCTAAGTTTTTTTCGTTGATGAAGGAATTCTTGAGCTTTCTCAAGAACCTTTTAGGATGATGATAGCAAGGAATGGAAGAAGGATATGTAAGAATAAGTGGACTCCCTATTATAAAATCAAACCTTGGAATTGTTGATGCTTCCAAAGGGAATACGAGCCCTACAAAACAAGTGGGTATACAAATTCAAGCACAAGGGTGGAGGAAAGAAGAGGTACAAGGCAAGACTGGTACTAAAGGAATTTTCCCAAAAAGGAGGCATTGGTTTTAATGAAATATTCTCATTTTGTTAATATTTCATCCTTTCAAGTCATTCTTGGTCTTCTTGTTACCTTGGATGTATAATGTGAACAACTAGATGTCAATGTCAGCTTCCTTCATGGTGAATTGGAGGAGTTATATATGGAGCAACTTGAAGGTTTCAAAGTAAAAGATAAACAAAATATAGTATGTAGATTAAAGAAGAGCCTTTATGGGTTGAAACAAACACCTTAATAGTGGTACAAGAAATTTGAGTCATTGATGTTGATGTACAATTTTAAAATACTAGAAGCTTATTATTATGTCTATATCAAGAAGTATGGCCATGATAATTATATTACATTATTGATATATGTGGATGACATGCTAATTGTTTGACATGGAAACACGATGCTTAATAGAGAAAATAATGATTTGGGTAGCCATATTGTGATGATTTGGGTAGCCATATAGAATGAATATTCTTCATGATAAAAAGAACAAAACTATGATTGTCACAAGAAAATATATTGAGAAGGTGCTTTAAATGTTTAACATGAAGGATTGCAAGCCAACTAATACATCTCTTGCAACCCACTTCAAGATAAGCACTAATTTATGTCCTTGTGATGAAAATGAGAAAGAAGAAATGAGTAGGGTTCCTTATGCTTCAAAATCTACAACTTGACGTATGCCATGCTATCTACATGGCTAGATATTGCACATGTACTGGGAGTATGAGAAGATTCCTTGATAATCTAGGAAAAAAACATTGGTAATAAATGAAATGGCTCTTTAGGTAGCTCAAAAGTACTAGCCATTATCTTTCATGTTTCGAAAATAATGATATTTTCCTTGAACTATTTACATATGAAGATATGGTTGAAGATCTAGACACTTGGAATTCCACCACTAGTTATTTGTACACATTTGTAGGTGGTGGTGTGTCTTGGATATCTAGGTAGAAAAATATAGTATCTCTCTCCACAACTAAGGTAGATATAAAGCTACAATATAGGATTGTAAATAAATGTTATGGATGTAGTGATTCCTTAGGAATCTAGAGAAAAAACAAGACAAATATGTGTTGTATTGTGATTGTCAAAGCGTTATTCATTTAGCAAAGAACCCAACATTCCATCCATGAATCAAGCACATTGACCTAAGGTACCATTTGATATGACAAATGTTGGAGGAAGGACATTTCAATTTGGAAAAGATTCATACATCTGAGAATCTTGCCGATATGCTTACTAAGATATTGCCAAAAGACATACATGATCTACGTAGACGCTTGGTAGGCCTTGGAGTAACTTAATGCATAGACTTGGAGTGAGGATTACCTATATGTTCCTTCATTGAGATTCAAGTGGGAGAATGTTGAGGCATGAAGCAAATGAAGGATATCGATGTCTCCACATACCACTAGAAGAGGTAAAAAGAGAGTGTCAATCAGCTGTTTTGACCATTGGCAGGTCCCAAATAAAGCATAAACACTTTTTTAGAAAATCACATACAAGGAAAAAAAATCTTTAGAAAAATGTAGATGTTTCCTTTGCCCAAATTTTTAAAACTAGTTAGAGGCATTTAATACTCAAGAAAAGATGTAGAGATGAAGTTTCTAGAGAAGCCATGCCTAAATAAACAAGTGATTGTAAGCTTCTCTCACTAACTGAGTAAGGCTTGTAAAAATGTGTAATAATCTTGTGTTGTTTCATTTTATGCTTTGAGCTTCCTTATTGCTCTCTATAGTTTATCTAAATATTGTACCTCTTCTATCATATACTATATTTGGTGTTTACATTCAATATTTGGATTGTTCATAGTCATTTAGCATTTTTAATTTAAAAGAATACGTTGAAAAGAAAATATCAAATAAAATCCAATTGTTTTAAAAAGAATAATAATATAACAAAAATATCAAAATAATAATATAACAAAAATATCAAATTAGTAAGGATAAACAAACCTCTTAAAAAACCAAATATCTTTAAAAAAAAAAAAGCATCCAAATTTTTTTTATTAAACTATTAAAAAATTTATTAAACTATTGACAAGTGGGGAGAGCTTGTCCAGTTGCTAGAGGCATTAGTCGTGGCTGTAGATTTTGCTGCTGGTGCTGTAGCTGAGTTGAAAATTGACAGGTTGCTAAAGGCATCTCTTGTAGCTGTTGGTTGACAGTTTCTGAGCTGGCAATTGAAGATGCGGATGAGTTGGCAACTGTGGCGTGACAGCATATCTTAAAATCCTAAACGTAAAAGTCAGAAACTGTGGAAAGGAAATCAGATTCGCACTGCATATCCTAAAATTCCAACATACCCTTGGGAAAATCATGCCGGTCAGTTGGCAGGTTGATCACTCCACACTGTAACAAAAGCAGGGAAAATAAAATTAAGAAAATATTCTCGAACCATGTGGCAACGAAGGACTGAAACGTAAAAGAATTGATGAACTGCGAAGTACTGAAATGAAACAAATTATGAAACATAACAAAATACAGAAAATGTAGCGTTCTTCATCTTTTTCATTTCTTAACTCTTCGAGTGTCTTTAGCCCTCGATGCTAGAGTGTCCTCCATGCTAGATTTCCACTACTGAATTGCCCTTTAGCCCTTGAACACTTGGGGTTCTGCATCGGTTTTCTATATGAACAAGTTTCCGACACAAAGTATAGTCAATGTCACTCCGACAGGATTTGAACATGGGTGGATGGAACTAAACTCATGTTTACCATAATATTAGGGTGAATGCCATTCTTATAGGAATTGAACATGGGTGGACGGGTGAATGCCATTCTTATAGGATTTGAACATGGGTGGACGAAACTAAATTCATGCTTGACGCATTTAATTAATCTTAGGGTAAAATTTAATTCACCTTATTTAGGCACATCATCATAAGAGTTTGTAATCAGGCATTCATTTATTCAGTCGATAATAAAAAATATTTATTTATTCTACATGTTGCATTTGCCTTATGTTATATTGACAAATTCTGAATCATTCAATAATAAAAAAGTATTTATTTATTTTACATGTTGCATTTGTTTTATGTTATATTAATCTAGATTCTATTCTGGTGCAACAATTTTCACCTGTGATATTGATTCAAACAAAGCATTAATATTTGTCTCCTTAACATATATCTTAATATGGAAGATTTATGTTCTTTCATTCTCTTCTTATTTCAGAAGCTTACTATTATTTTGACCAATTGTGCTGCAACAATATTCACCTATGATATTGATTCAAACAAAGCATCAATATTTTCTCCTTAACATATATCTTAATATGGAAGATTGAAGTTCTTTCATTCTCTTCCTATTTGAGAAGCCTACAGTTATTCACCTCCTCTTGCATAGATGTTCAAATAATCTTCCCATTTGCATATCACCTAATTTCCACCTGATTACTCAAATATGTGGGGGTATTTGTTTTCTTAGTATATTTCTTTTTGTTCTTTGGGTTTTGTTTTAGATGCAACTTTCATCACTTCTCCTTCCTATGACTATCATTTTTACAATGGTTGGATTGGTTCCTTGGATATTTACACTGTTGTTTTTTGGTTGTTGGATCTTTGTCCTCACCCCCTTTCCACTTATTCTTCCCCTTCTTGGAAGCTTCCCTTTTTTCTTGGATGCACTTGATTATCCTTTATTCGAGCCTATTTCCACCAAATATACTATGTCTTAGAGAGGGAAACCTTGCAAGCTATAAACTAGAAAATGAGGCAAGAATGGGGTAGAGACCCAATGTCACCTCAACCAATAAACCTTGCTCATTATGGATTATTACCCATTGCACGAGTCTTGGTAAGAATGGTAGATATCAATTATAAAATAGATAAGTTGTAAGTAAGGTATACTAATATCTCCCTAGGGCTCTTTTAGGAGAGACACACAATATAAGTTCAACGTATCCAACAAGGAAATTTGCTCTCTATGAAAAGACCTAGAAAATGGGGGGGTGAAAAAACTAGGGTTTAATGTATTTAATGATAATGGGAGTTCAAAAGGTAAAATCCCAAAGAGAAAAGGTTCCTTTCCAATGAAACCATCGAAGCCAAGGCTCATGAAACCTTTTAAATAAGGCTTTAAGTTGAAAGAAGTAAAACTAGACTTTCCCTCTTAAGGGAAACACCTAGGGAAAAAGAAGATATGGATGAAACATGAGTGTATTCCCACTAAGCTGATAGGATTTTTGAATAACCAAGTCGACTTATTTTTTAGGCTCTCAAATCATAAAAAACCCGTCCCCTAGAATTTTTATCTAAGCCCTAGTTCCTCCTCTAGCCTTGAAAGAACCAAAATTTCAAAAGAAGAAAAGATGGCAGAAAAATGTGTTTGATGAACAATGACTTCGACTATTGCCATATCCCTTGGGTATATGGAGTTAAAGATGTTAAAGATAGGGCAATTTTCTTCTTAGGGAGGCTGAAATTTGATGCCCTTAGAGCATATACCCACCTCTAGGAATAATGGAACTTTATGAGAAGAGGTTCCAAGAGTTTCAGCACTAGGATAATTCTTACAATGTCATGTATGAGTAATGCATGTAAAATTAATCTAGATAATCGAATAAAATGTTTTCAAAAAATAAGGGCAAAATTTTATCATCATGTAGAATCAATATTTCCATATATTAGACATAGGAAATAGATCATTCAATAATTAGAAGTACTTACAAGAAAATTATGCAATAAATACATGCATTATGCCAAGAAATAGCTCCAAAATATATCCAAAATTCGCCTTCAAATGTTAAAATGCATCTAATGATATAATAATCAAAGAGAACAAGAAGTGTGAGTCTCTTTAAGGAGGCTAAAAATCCCAAGTTGAGTGGTGATGAGAGATGACCCCCAAATATGGTTTTGGGAAAAGACTAGGTCTCGTGGATCTCCATTGGCTAAATATTTGTCTCTACTCCAACGTTGAGGGCAGTGAAGATGGTACATGCCCCCATTTGTCTACAAAGGTTAGAAAAGCCCGATCTAGTTCGTGAATGAATTGCCAAACCATGTGATCCCTGCTAAGTCAACTGGGGCATGTTGATCAATGCTGATCATCCCATGAAAAATGTAGGGTATAATTCTAGGGTGCTAAAGGTTCCCATGATGAAATGATGCCAAGTGCGTCTGGAGAAATCATCAATGAAAGTTAAGAAATATTTGTAGCCAGAGAAGGAAACAACTAGAAGTGGACCACATAAATCACTATGCACAAGCTGTAGAGGGGTCGAGGCATGCCAAGAGGCACGTTTTTCAAAACTGTCCCGATGATTTTTTCCGAGTACACATCCGGAACAAACACCATCTCTGCAGGATACCATGGGAAGACCTGTCACCATATTTTCTTTACATAGGTTCTGAAGAGAGCGATAGTTTAAGTGACCAA
>APFE031669948.1:0-20888 GCA_000404065.3 Pinus taeda | reverse complement strand
TGGTCTATGTGATGAATATGCTTTGTTTTATGATGAATTTTCAGGTGTTATGTATCGTTTGCTTTGTTAGTGTATGCAGGTCTTAAAGTGAAGGAGGAGCTCATCTGGATCAGCAAGGCTGGACTGCTACAACAAGTGTTGGACCTAAGGTAAGATCGGAAAACACTTGATCTATCATAGAATAATGTGTGTTTAGAGAAGGATTGCTCTTGTTTGGTTTGTTTGTCACTAGAGAGTCTTAGACTCCTAGGGAGGTTAGCTTTGTCCGCAAAAATAACTCTTTCCGCCTAACACCAAGTAAGGAGATTCTTGTCCAATAACCAAAGAGAGAGAGGCTTGTTCCTACTCCCAACAAGCTTTGCAAGACATGTGCTGCTGACTACCCAACCAAAGGAGAATCTAGTGTCAGAACTATGATTGTATTCTTCTTTGATTATTATCAATAAACGACTATTGTTATGGTTCCACTCTTATGGTTGTTTGTAATGATGATGAGTTATATCCCTTCTGACTGATATATAGTTGCATATGCTAGATTTTATGTTTGTGTTTGTGTCATTTCTTGTATGTGTAGTTGTCCATTCAGGGAGATCGTGGGGATCATGATTTGCTGGAGCAAAGGAACGAGAGCGTCACCTCTTCTACAAGCACTAGCATTGGAATCTAGGTATGCCTTCATCATTAGTCTTTAATTTGCAATTAGGAACTTGCGTTGTAGCGTTGTATGATTGTTGCTAGACCCAGTCTGGGCTAGTAGGGATCGCCTTTGTCCGCAGAGGGGATTTACCTCCTCAACAATTTGGCGACTCCGCTAGGGAGCTTGTCTTGCCTTTTTGGTTATTTCTTGATTTTTTGCTTGCTTGGTTAGCCTTTTGGGTTGGGTTCTTCTCAATGATTTGTTGTTAATGAATTATTTCATGTACTCCTTGGTCTATGTGATGAATATGCTTTGTTTTATGATGAATATTCAGGTGTTATGTAATCGTTTGCTTTGTTAGTGTATGCAGGTCTTAAAGTGAAGGAGGAGCTCATCTGGATCAGAAGATTATACTATACTATACTATACTATCTTTGTGAGACTATACTATACTAGGATACTCTGAAGTAACAAAAATAATTTGAACAATATCATTCTCACTCTCTTTAGGAATGGTATCATTTGAAGGTGGGCCTTCTAAAGGAAAAACTAGGTAAACTGCCATCTCGACTTGCTAACTTTGGTCTAGTATAGTCTCAGAAGATTCACTCTCAACGATAGGTGTTTCGACCGACGATTGAGCTATGTGAGTCAGATTTTCAACGAGTAAAGGACTTGGGGAGAGTTTCTTGTATCCAGATGGAAGTCGCTGCAGTGAAGCGGGACTGTTATGCAAGACTCTCTTGGCCTCATCCAAAAAATGACAACGAGGAAGGCTATGGTTGCCTTCACATAGTCTACATGGAGTTTTGACCTTTCCTTTTTGTCCGTGAGCTTCACTATTACTAGTTGATGCTGTGCTGTCAACATGATCACCAGAGGTTGATGACACCGGATGGTGCGAATGGGGGGAGCATTCTCTCAAGATCCAAGGGATGCATAAACATTCTTGATGAAAATGGTCTCCCCTACAAATTATGCAAGGAAATTTGGGAGATTTAGTGTGCAATTTTCACCAAATGATTCATGGTTTCCCCCTTGCTTAACTGACTTCTTCTTCTTCTCCTTCCCTTTCTTCTTCTTCTCATCTACTTGGTTACTAGTATCACTATTTTCACCAAGCAAAGAGGAAGAAGGGGAGGGAGAAACAAACGAAGAAGAAAGCAAAGGGTCAGTTCCAGTATCAACTGGTTTCTGATTCAATTGCTGAGGAATCACGGTGTTCTGAATGAAAGAGGTTGAGAATAGCCATACCGGCAGACCAATCATGATTCCTGGAAGGGACAATGTGGCCATATACGGAGCACCAATATTTCCCCAAGTAGCAAATGGACTAGGATTCCCCTTAAGAGGGATTCCATGATTGGTGGATACCATTATCTCAACCTAAGATCAACGAAGGAATAGGGATGTTATTCCGAATTAAATAAATTTTAATGACACTTTGACAAAACTTTGCTTTTTCAATTTTTAAGAGTCGAGAAAAAGCTAAAGATGACTCTAGTCGCCTTCGATTTTTAATGAGCCTGAAGTGACAAGTGCTCAGATGGAACTTTTCTTTTAAGGAGTCAAAAAGGAATGAAAGTGAATACTCTAGAAATCTAGACAGAGAGATTACCAAACCAATTGCAAAACTACAATATACACCTTGGTGATAAATTAAAGAGAAATTACCAAGGATTTATGTATGGCAGTCAATCTTCCCGAATGTTGTGTTCAATGCATTGCGATCGATAGGGTGGCAGACAAGGCTTCCTATGGATAAAGGATATAAGCATATTGTGGTCTCCCAATATATACTCAATAGTACAGGGAGCACAAGTCCATGCTAGCAATTGTCGTATCAAAGAGAAGGAATCACCCAACCTTCGATGAAAACGATAGTTACTAGATTTTACAACGCCGAAACACATCTCTAGCCTAGACCTCTAGATGTGTTGTGTTAGGTTCCAAAGCATTGTTAACTTCATTGAAATTTATTTTAGAGTTGATCTTGTTTAGAATTTTGTCTTTCAAAGGTTCACCACGTGATGTAGATGTAAAAGTCCTAAATATGCAATCTAAAATGATAAACAATCATTGTTTATTTTTAGTAATGAAAATCCTAGCTACTAAGGAAAGAAGATTACGATTCTTCCAAACAAAGAGCAAAGAGCACACACTAAATGCACTTTTCCTAAATAATTTTTCGCACATAGTCTAAATACAAATGCAAATCCATGTATTTGTTTTTCTTTCCCCTTAATGTGAGAAATGCCAAAAAGGAAAACTAAGTATAGATCTGAAATATTTTCTTCAAAGCGACATTTTGACAATTTCTTCTTCAAAACAAAAGGAAGACCTAAACGACACTTTTCAATTTCGAATAGAAGATTCTTTTGACACTTCAAATATCAACAAATCAAATCAAATATATGGCAAAAAGTTCAATCGACTATCCAAAGAAGGAAGACTCAACGACACTCCTTTTTCTTGACACAAAATGATAGTTATGACACTTTTGTACCAAAACAACAAATCGATTCAAGCAACGTTTCGAAAAAGGATTGCAAATGATGGAAAAATACATACAAATCATTTAATAATCCTAATCAATGGAGGCTGAACTATGTAAAGCAAGCAGGCTTCAATAATGAGATATTGTTCATAAGCAGCAAAACAACTAAACAGAGCTGAAAACAAAGATGAAAAAACCCAAATTTCAACAAGAGAAATAGGATCACTCAGTCATTGCACTTGTAATTCATAGAAACATGGATGAATCACACCTGCTACACTTGGGAAGTGCGATACATACTTTCTTACAGTGACAGATAGCGCGATGGGCCAAGGAGCGCAACTAAGATGGGTTTTGGCTCAAATTTGCAGCTGATTTCAGTGAGTTAAGCTAAGCTATTATGGGCAGTAAAGAAAAAGTATAGAGGTATGAGCTTAGGAGGTTACTGAGCTACCAAAAGGGCATCTGAAATGCTTGTAAGTCAGATGTTTAAATCATAAACTAAACCGGAGATTGGCTGAAGCAGCATCCATCTACTTTGTAATTGTAGAGCAAGAGAAATACGAAGGCTATCTGGCTAAATTCAGGCTCCGTCTATAGTTTACAAAAAAAAAACAAAAAAAAAAAAAAACATCTATTCATCCCCATTAGAGTCACCAATTTTGTTTTTGAGAAAACTAGTGTCTTTTCAATCTGCTAGCCCTCTAGGATTGGCAATTATCCTAGAAACAAACAATCAAAGCAATTTGTGATTTCCTCCATGTATGATAGATAAGACAGAAGCAAAGGACCCAACTTAGATCTTCCACTTGACTCCTTGATTTATTTCTTTCTCCCTTAATAGAGCTAGCAACTCCTCTCCTACTTGTCTCGCTTAGAGAATACGTGTAGAAACAAAGTAACAAAACACTATCAAAGCATATTGATCTATTATATCATAAACAATGTAGAATCAGAAATACATTGAACATACAATGGCATTTGCAAATAACAACATTCACAAATACATGATTGTATGGAGGAAAACTCAAAGAAATTTATTAAAATAGAAGGGAGAATTATAACCTAGCTATCTAATTGAGCATCATCTTCCCAACATCAAATCCTCCTTCACCTCATGAAGAGAAAGATCACCCAATAATACGATGCTTCTTCTCAAAGAAAAACTATCAGCACTTCCTTACAAATTACAAAAATCCAGCCTCCAAATCTCTCAGATGAGGGATCCATTTATAGATGTGCACAAGGGTGTGATTCATCTCTGGGATTTTGATTAGTGTCATTCCACTTGTTGTTCTTCGTTCCACTTGGAGATTTCTTGGATCTCTTACTCATCCCTGGGCGAATTCAGAGAGGCAAGTGTCATAGGAGAAGTTTCTAGAAGATTCCATGAGAATCCACTCAGCAAAATGTCTCAGAAATTTGTCCATTCTCACTCATCGCACCGCACAGAAGGCCTCTTCGGTATGCATCGCACCTGGCTAGTGTAGGAGTTAGCATGCATCGCACCCTAGCAGTGGAGTAGTCAGTATGATCCAGTTTTGCCTAGTTCTGAGTGGCTTTTTAGGTGGAACTTCTGGGGAATGATGTAATTATTTGACCATGATCCTTTAGGGCATGAAACAACACTTTTTAGGGGTTAAAGAGCCTTTGGTTTATTGACATATAAGATTGGGGTTGAAGTGCCCAAATATGTCTATAACAACTGTGCTGCCAATGAAACCACTGGTGTCAACACCTCGTCTGCGTGGCACATTCTCATAACCTTTCCAGCCAAAATCTGCATGAAAACCTTTACTGCGGGGTTATTAATTAAAGTTATCGAGTACCCATGTGACTTCTTCACAAGTTTAAACTTGTCCTTCATCTTCTCAGCGAGGTCATGCTCGCTCGTCTTTCTGCCAAACACCTTGGCCAGATTTAACCCTGAATGTGGAAATATCATGATCTGATGGAACATAATATCGTAATGGGGATTAGCTCATTCATCCACAACCACACATCATGCACCAGGCACATCAATTGTTTAATCATGATCAAGTTCATATTTGAGCAATGGTAGTGGGGCACCCACAAGAGGTTCAATAACCTTGACTTGCTTACTCCACAAATCTATTCCACCGGGTCTAGTGCAGTGACACTAGATTCTTTGTAGAATACCCTCTTAATATAGGTGTTTGTAGCCATGTGGGGGAACCACTCATGGTCCCACAAATCGCAATCTTCTAGCTTCAAATGCAGGATCTGCGCCAAGTGCAGACCTTTAAAGGTTACGTTCTCTAGTAGTAGGGGCGTGTTGAGGATGAATTGACCTACATCTGGGTCCTTCAAGACCTTCACTTTGCCATTGCATAGAGGGATATACACATAGCTATATAGTCCACCCCCTTAATGTCAATATCTTCTGCACCCTCCTTAGCATCCAGATCCACCACTTTTCCCTTCACTTTCATGCTCGAATTTTCTTTCCTCTGAGCCTGTGTAGCGACATGCTTCCTCGGTGACTTATGCACCAACACCAACTTCTTTTTTTATATTTATTCGGCTTGGGGACCACTCTTACCGGTGTAGGCTTCAGCCTAGGTGACCTTGGCACCATAGGCACTGTTATTGGAACCTCCACACTCACAACTTCCGAAACCACTTCCTCCAAAGCGACATCTCCACTAGTACTTACGGTTTCTGCAAGGCTTGGTCCTAGCATATTTTCCAAGATGAATGTCTGATTTATGTATGATAACTTAGAAAATGCAAGGCTCATGACTAAATCCTCCCAATACACGCAATTCATAGGAAATTGACAGCACATTGCAAAAAATATAAAAATGCAAAGTTTTTTTTGCTGGATGGCCATGCATAATTTATAGGCGAATTCAAATTCAAATTCAATCTTTCCCCTAAAAACCTGCCCATAAATGCTAGATTGGTGGTAGATTTCCAAATATTTTGCTCTTAAATTTAGCTTCAAATTCCTTAAATGTCGCCCCCTCACACCTCTCAACCTTCTCCTGGCAGTCAAATCATGAATAGTGATTGTAACGATTACTTTCTAGCTGTGTTGTGGAGTCTCTCTCCCTATAGTGCAGCTCCCTTCATGTTTCTTATGATACTGTGATGCCATCCTTTTTCGCACAGACCCCTTGTCATCCAGCTCCTTGCAGCTACCTGGAGCGCTAAGATTGTGCTACCATTACATAGTCATTAGGTTGGATCCCCAGTGTGTGGTTTCAATCAGCTTCCACTTACCTCTCCCAGAAATGGATCTCCATTCAACTTCACAAGATGAACTGCTCCACCATCTATAATCTCTTTGATAACATATGGTCCTAGCTAGTGCATCTAAATTTTTCCTAGAAACTTATCAAACTTACTCTCATATAATAAGACCAAATCATTTACCTTGAAGGTGCATAATTTGATGTGCTGATCATGCGAAGATTTTTTGCGTACCTTCTGATCGTTTTGATGCAATCGAGCCAAAATTATATCTTCCTCGAGTTCTGTTAGTTATGCAAGCCTCTCTTCCAAGCTGCTGCATTCCACCATTCATGTGAAAGTAGCTATGCATAGACTAGGCACGATATACTCCATGGGCATCACAACCTCTATGCCATAGACTAACCTTAAAGGTGTCTGACCAGTAAGCTTTTTACAGGTGGTTCTATAAGCCCATAACACTGTTGGTATGCACATGTCCCAATCATTCCTCTGCACATTACAAACCTTTGTCAGTACATTCTCCAATAACTTATTAAATGCTTTAACCATCCCATTGGCTTGAGCATGACATGGTGTACTCTCCTAGTGATAAACCTGGAACTCCTCTGTGAGCGTGCTGATTTTTTCATTGAGGAAGTGCATACCACACTCACTCATTAAAATCTCTGGGCAACCAAACCTAGTCAACACATATTCGAACAAAAATTTTACTATCATTGCCCCTATATGATGCTTCATAGGATGTGCCTTCACCCATATAATCAAATATTTAGTCGCAGTGATGATATACCGTGCACCTGTTTTCTTTCCTACAGGTTGAATTGGCCCTACAAACTCAATTTTCCACTTCTAAAATGGCTGCAATGACACTTGCAGATTCAAAGGTAGCTCATCCATCCGTGATGACCTGCCCATTCTTTGACATGCATTAGATGCTCTAAAATTTTCTTTGGAATCCTTATGTAGCATCGGCCACCACAACCCAGCGCATAAAATATTCTGCATTGTCGCTTTCCCTGAACAGTGGCCTCCCGTACCTCCTCCATGAGCTTCAACAAGGATACTATTTCATTCAAAATCAGGCACATAATGTCGCAATATTTCATCCAACCCCAACTTGTACAAATTCCTTGCAATAACTGAAAAGTTGGTCGCTTGCACTACCAATTCTTTCTTTTCTTGACTCATGTATCCCTCTGGAGCTATCCCTATGGTTAGAAAGTGGATAATTTCTACAAAGTGATTATCCGCTACATGCATCATGAAGAGCTACATGTCAGGAAGACCCTCACCAAATTAGTAGGCCACTCTCCTGTTTCAATGTGCGACAAATGATCAAGCCCTACATTCAACCTTCCTAGCTTCACAATTACCTCAAAATCATACTCCCGAGACAACAATAGCCATCGACATAATTTTTCCCCCCAACACAGGCTTGTTGACTAGGTACTTTAATGTAGAATGGTTTGTATATATCTTAAAATGTTCACCTAGCAGGCAATGTCTAAACTGTTGGAACGTGTACACCATAGACAACCCTTCGTGCTCTGTTGTCAAGTAATTATTTTTAGCCTTAAACAACTTCCTGCTTACAAACACTATAGGGTGATCCAGTTCTCCTTCACCAGCCTATGTCAGTACTACTCCTAGCACACTACATGACGCATCCACATGTACATGAAATTCCTTCTTCCAATCTAGGAAAACTAGGATCAGTGCGGTGACCATCTTCTCCTTTATTACATCTAGACTCCACTGACATTCTTCATCCCAACAGAATGTAGCATCCTTCTTTAGTAGCTTTTCCATCGGCATGGTAATTTGAGCATAATTGTTGATGAACTTTCGGTAGTATCCTGTGTGGCCTAGTGTTGTGCACAGTTGTTTAACACTCCTTAGTGCCTCCAAATTAATGATAACCATGATCTTAGCAGGGTCCACCATTAGTCCTTGTTTGGACACTACATGACCTAGAAATATTCCGAAAGGGACGCAAAATAAGCGTTTCTTCAAGTTTAGTGCGATTTGATACCTCTGGCACATATCCAACATCAAGCGCAAACTAGCTACATGGCACTTTACTAGTCCAAACACTGTCCAATCATAAAAATATACCTCCAAAAATTTCTAAATGAACTCTTTGAACACCGTGACAACTACGTGCGAGAAGATTGTCGACACATTCTTAAGCCCAAAAGGAATTACCGTATACTTAAAGCATCCCCACTTAGTCGTGAATGTAGTGTTACTCCTATCTTCTGATGGTATCCAAAGAAGCCATCAGTGAATGAATAGGCCTCCTACCCACCAACATTATCCAGTACTTCATCTGTGAACAGAGTTGGAAAAGGATCATGAACACAATCATCATTCAGCTTCTTGAGATCTACGCAAATCCTTATTTCGTCCTTCTACTTATTTTCCTGAACTACCATTGGATTCACCCAATTCGATTCCTCCACTCATTCAATAACACCTGCTACAAGCATATTATCCAACTCCAAGTGTACCTTTTCCTTTTACTTGGGATTAAGGTGATATGGCCTCTACTTAACAGGATTCGTGTCTGCTTTCAAAGTACTTTTCATCACTCCCAAATGGCCTATGATGCCTTTTAAGTCTAAAAATTTGTGGGAAACAAATCTTGATATTCAAGGACAACTCAGCGACCTTGTCCACCGTAGCATAATCCCAATAGTCCCCTATCTTTGCAAACTTCGGCTCTGCTTCTATGCCAGTGTTCACTTGTCTATTTTTCAGTGGCATGATGATATATGGATTCTCTATCTGTGGCCCCTCAACTTCGAGATGGCCTTTTGCCTCTGGGATGTTAATGCTCCTTGGATACCCATCTTCTTCTTTGGCAGTCACATTATAGCACTCCAGTGCATGGCGCAACTGGGTGCTCCAATTTGGTTGAATGAAATTCAAAGGTTCATGTGGCATTTTGAATATTGTTGCCTTGTCCTCATGTAGTGCCTCATCAATACATTCGAACCAATATTCAAAGTTGAATGTCATTAAGAATCCCTCTCTCAAAATTTCCCACTCTTTAGTGCCATGGTGGAGCTCTGTTTCCAAGTACTAATTCATGGGTATTACATCTAAAGTGTGACAAAATAAATATACCCATTTGGGTTACGGCTCCGTCCCATAAACTTCAATCCATTTTTATAAGTGATCTTGTGGATCATTCCTTCCATCATATTTCTCTATTAACCATACTTTTGGTCGACCAAACCACAATCTCATCATTTTTCTGTAGTCACGCTGCCCATCAAAATTGTCTTTCTGCGTACCCCACCATCTTGCGGGCGTAGTGCACATCACCAAATCTAGTGCTTGGAAGCGACGCTTCTCTGACACTTCCATTTGAAATGCATCCAAAATTTTATCTACATCTGTTAGGCCATCATAATAAGGAAAAAATATTACCTCAGATGATACACAATGCAATGATTTAGTCATCATATTATAGCGTAGTGTATATGCTTTGTGCAATATATTCTGCATGTTTTCTAATTCCTCATCTAAATTTGATGTACATGAACTTTCGCAGTCCCATGCAATGCATCCATTAGCTGTCGGATTAACCCAATCTTTGTCTCATGCTATTATCTTATAGATTTGGCCTGTTGATTTTCCATCCTCAATTGAATCAAAGACAACTCCAGTGTAGGTCTCCCCATTCTTTCCCATTTCTATTTAGGTAAAACATTCACATCCGACCCAAGATCTAAAATAACTTGATCCATTTCATACTCTCCTATTTGCACAGTGAGCCTCATCTCACGCCCTGTCCTTGCCTTATGCTTTTTGACTACAAAAGGTTGTTCAGTAGCATTTTATTTACCAACATATTTATTTATCATTTCTTGTAACCCTTTCATAGCCTTTCTATCATGTAGCAGCTTCATACAGGTCTCCAAGAAGGTAGTAAGCATGGAGGGGTCAACTTCTTTAGATAGCTTGTCCCGACTTCCTGAGGTAGAAGCCTTAGTGAAGATTTTCTTCACTTCCCTAAATGTATCTTTCACACACTCCAAGTCAAACCCAACCCCTTATTTTGGAGCCTTGCGGACCCACTCACTTTCTTCAAGTTGCTTTCATTTGTATTCACCAGTCATTATTCTGCTTCGCATCATGATATTTACATTGGGATCCTCTTCGTGGGGTTTGGCCCTCATCATTTGTAGGTTCTAGGTGGACTGCTGAGGTTGCGCCCTCTTCTCCTGCATATTAGCTATTAATATAGGTAAGTCTTCTATTGCGTGGTCAAACTAAGTATAGTATCGACATGATAGGCATGTCTGGCTCATACATTCTTGCACATAGTGTCTTGGAAATCTACAATTGTAGAAAATAAGTTGTCCCTAACCTCTTGCATGTCCTTCTCCTCCTCAGCCTCATCCGCACCCTTGATATCTTTAGTGCACTCCCCCCAGTGCCTTGATCCAGAAGCTGAGTTTATCTCTGTATTTAATATGCAGGCATTCTTTCCATCATCAATTCATAGTTATGGCAGTTACGCTCATCATGACCCACTGATTTATAGAAGTTTCAGAAAAGTTTTTGTGGTGTCTGCACAAATTTCTGCAGCAAGTGGTAATTGTTTGTTATATTTTTTCCAACTACCTGACAAATAGCACACCACAACACAAGCCCTGTACTTTTACCTTCTTGAGCTTCCGGCCTTAGAGGCATTGGCCCTCCTCCTACAACATAATTCGTGAAGACAGGGCACTAATCCTTTTCATATCCTTGACTATTATACTTTAGGAACCAAACTTCTTCGCGCACCTCTAGCTGAGATGCTCTATCTTTCTTCAAGATTTGGAACTCTAGGAAAAGATTCTACAACTCCGCATGAATCTGTTGAACTCCCAAAGAAACATCTTGAGTTGGTGTCTCATGTAATGTCATCACAATTTCTAGGGCTTCTGCCTGGGTCCCTATGTTTTGTTGTGTTAAGGAAACCCTTAGGTGTGGTAGGAGCGAGGCTACAAACCATTCGCGATGCTACTCATCGATGAGATTCATGTTATCTTCATGGATATGGAACTTCAATCACTAATATAGATCCCAGGGTGTTTTTCCTGGCCTCATCATGATTTCCTTGAATCTAATCACTGATTGTGATTCAAACTTGGGCTTACTTAATTCCTTATTCAGCATAGTCTGAGTGTTTGCCATCGAAACCATCGAGTTATTGGTGCAGTACTTAATGTACCATGTTAGCGTGTGATCTTGTAGAGCAATAATCAACTGCACTTTATTCATATGATCATCTATAATATTCTGAGCTATCCACATGGCCTTTGCAACAAAACAAAACTAGTTTGGGTCCTCATTTCCTAGGCCCTTAAAAATAGGAAACTTCATCGTATTCAACATATTGAATGGTGGCGGAGTTGGTGGCAGTGTGGGTGAAGGTGTATGCTATGGAGGTGAAGGTGGAGGTGGTGTGGAGTGATGAGTTATTCACAGGAACCCTTGTCTTATTAACTAGACATCACTCTATGGAGAAGCCTATGTTTCTCCCTCATCATCACTCAGAGGAGGGTCAATCAACGGGCTATATTCAGGGCATGTTCTCCCTCTATCCCTAAAGAAATTTCCACTTTGCGTAGCTCCAAACATTAAGGTAATGGAATAACCCACTTTTCACACAAGAGCATCTTAATCCAAGTATTCAAATATCTTAAATACTTACCTCACGGTCCCTTGAAGAAGCATCGCTCTGCTTCGTTGTAGCTGATCGAGGTATCGACTGTGAATTCTTTCACAAATCCTCCTATGATGTGATCAAGGCAGTGATTGATAGCACACGCAATCTTATCTTCAGAGGTTTCCAGTGTCCGCACTAGCTCTAGAGTCCACACTATTGGACTTTCAAGCCTCCACCTTCCCTGGCCATTTATGAATTTAGTGATCCACTCGTATAGCTCGATTAGGAAGGAACAGAAGAAAATTTCATGTATCTCTGTGTACAGATACCTATCCAACCACTGTTCTTTTTTCAGGCATGGATTTCTGCTTTATTACACCGTGAATTCGTGGATCTTTCTATCTAACCACTCCTCAATTTCTTTCTTTGTTGTATTCCAGTGATGTGACATCACACATCTCTTTGATGCAGATACGAGTCCTAGCAATAGAAACATTTGTTGGCTTAGTGGGTCCTGACCCAGGTTGATAGTTAGCTTCTCCAAACAAATCACTATAGTACTGGCCCTTTCGGCATCAATCCGCAGAGTGTGACTTGAAGTCTCGCCCAAAGCAGTATGGGGGGATGCTGGAATCAAATTTTCACACCTAGAGATAAGTGTGATGTCATTTATGCACTAAATCTGCCTTCACGCAGATTGATAATTCTTTAGGGCTTATCAATATAACTCTCTTAATCAGCCTCTACAACTGTCTTTCACAGACCCTGAATAGGCAGGTCAACTATTTACGCACATCAAAGATTTCCCTTAACCCTATAATTACTCTGGTTAGCTTAAGTGTTTGATAAATTTAGCATGCAACAAGATATTCTTCACACAAATAGTTAATATTAAGTTTGTTCATATAACAATATCAATCATGTAAAGTCACACATTAATACACCATTATTTCATAAAATAATTATAACAAGAGGGGCATTCATATAAATAGAAATAAAAAAACAAAACATAGGAATTGCTAGAATAATCTCTTTATTAATGCTTCATTTCTTCTTATAGACTCAATATTTCCCTATGCACTCAGCTGTAGGGGTCCGCGCACTTAGCTGCAGACTCTACTTTAGGCCTCTCCGTACACAGCTGTAGATCCTCTCTTCTACTCTAAGACTCTCCGCCCTTACTCTTACTAACTCCATTACATTTTTCTTCATCGACATCTATCTTAGAATCTCTAAGATTCTCGTATTTATACAATCCCATGGTCTACGGATCATGGGTAGATCTTCAAAATTCTACTCAGCTTACATAAAAGAAGGGAATAACCATTTATGACACTTTAACTATCTACGCACTCCATGACCACAACTTGTGGAGAATTTTCATTTTATACAACAAAACTTAGGTTTTCTATCCAAAAACTTGGGTTTTTCCCCCAAATTGACGCTAGGGGACCCTATCCCAACATCCATCATGCTAGATGATTGCGCGGGTCATCCTTCCAACTGTACTTTTCTGTCATCCCCATGTTCTAGATTTTGAATAAGTATGTGGTTGATTTAAAGACTCTTGTGACACTACAACTCTTAGCCAGTCCTGTGTCTGTCTTCTCTACGCTTGGTTATAACTTTTGGTTGTTGAAGCCTAGATGGAAAATATGATCCGGCCATAAGGGAAGCTCTGGTCAAACCATGAACCTATGTCCAAACTAGGAAACCCCATGCATGTACTCAATCTTCTTCTCTGTGTGTTCAAGCTTATCCGACTAGTAGAAAAAAAGAAGGGGGAAAATCCAAACAAGCAAATCTAAATTAGAGGTCCCACATGATTCTCTAAAGGAACAACCTCTTATGCTCTCAATAATTCGGGATCCCTCTTCAACTCCAAAAATAAATAAGTTCCTATGCACAATCCTCTTTCATGAAAAAAATACAAAGGCAAAAGAAGAGAATGGATTCATGTGCAGAGACCTCAAGTAGGAAACTGCATCGGGGTACTAACTAGGCTCACAGGTAGTGTAACAATGCTTGTGTTCCTGCATGGCTTTGTCAGGGTACTGTCCAGGCCTACTAGCAGTAGAGCAACATCGAAGATGAAAAATTATACTCTGGAGATCTTAAGCTCGCATACCAAACTATCCTTCCCAATTTTGAAACACTGTGATATAGCTGAAAATTTTGTTTTGTTTGACTGATTTGGTACAAGGTGAACCATGTTTGTCCATGGGGTAGGTGGGGAAGCTAAAGTAACCTACAAAGTGAATCAATACTCCCTGAAAGGCCAAGGCCCTGTGTTGTAAATGAATTAAAGCAGAGAAGTTGGTATTCAATTAGTGTGTCGGCAAGTGTTGTAGCGGCCGCAACACCCTCCAAAATGTTTCCCTACATCCAAATTTCAGAGCCTTCCTTGGTTTTCCCCTTTATGGTTACCAACACTCGGGCTCATCCCATGAGCTCTTATCGAGTCTTTACACCCTTTGTTCATCTTTTGACATGTTGATTGTTATGTCATGCCTGCGAGTTTGTTCTGAAATATTTTAAGGTTTTTCTTTATGTGTATGAGTTGTTTCCACCCTGTGAACTTCGATCTTATTCACACAAAAAGTTGTAAACATTTTTGCAAAATTGTCATCATGGTCATTCAAATATCTATCTCAATTTTGGCATTTGTCCATCTTAACCTTTGAGTTAGTCTCCCGAAGTAGATGTTTGTCTCGTTGATTTGAGATGCCTTGTCATTGAGTAATGCTAAGTGTGTGATCATGATGTCATGCATGCACAAGTTCACTTGCTTTCACACTTAGTAATTTTTCCTGAAAATATGTCGACCTGACAACCCACCTTTAACTGAACTGCGGTCTCAGTGACCCTGCTCTACTACGCAAAGTTTGAGGCTGTCCTCCAAGGAAGCCTGCATTGTGCAATCCTGGAAGTGAGCTAGCCAACTGTCTTCTAGAACTATGCAGAAGTTTCCCCCAAGTTCAATCCACTTTGTGCTTCCTACAACATCACTCATCCAATTTCCCTCTAGTCATCCAAAAATACGAACTACACTGTCACCCGGGGCTCCAATGCTCCCCAAAATTACATAGAAGTTGTCTAGCTGCTTGCTCTGCACTGTGTGCAGAAGCTACACAGATCTTGTGAGTCGGGCCTCTACTTCCTGTCACTACCTAGTCCCTAAGGATTGTGTATATTTTACCGGTAGGACCCTATTGGCTTACTATACTCTCCCTCTGAAAATTGTGTGGTTTTGACTAACAACCTCTCTTCTACCCCACTCTCCACTCATCCTAGAAACTATGC
The DNA here is from genome assembly GCA_000404065.3 of Pinus taeda. Classification (NCBI taxonomy): domain Eukaryota; kingdom Viridiplantae; phylum Streptophyta; class Pinopsida; order Pinales; family Pinaceae; genus Pinus; species Pinus taeda. The sequence goes on along the minus strand of APFE031669948.1, from coordinate 5,564 downwards.
AAAACTTACTACTTGACACTGTCTCTTCTAAATGCAAAGTTCTGACCACCAGCTTTCTGCAACCCAATCCAACCCTGGTTTGGACATCTGCACATAAATCTCTACTAGTGCCTCTAGCTACCTACTATGTCTTTCCCAGAGAAATTGTGCTAATTCATAGTTGGACCCATAGATGACCTACCCAGTCCTAATCTTGAAAAATGTGCAAAATTTTCCACAAGTTTCTTGACACCCTACCTTGCCTTCCTCTTGAAAACTATGCAATTATGCCTCACATCTAGGTTTTACCTTACAATTGTCACTGCTATCCCAGATTGAAAAAATCTTCCTCCTAGTGACATCTGTGCAGTTTTTCCTGACAGTGCCCTGGAGCGTTGTATCCTTGCCTGAGTTGTTCTCTACGCAGTTTTAGTGCCTTGTCCCTCTCTTAGTCACCTACACCAAAATGGAAAATAATGCATCATGTTAGACTAGGATATTTTTGGATTTGATGGCATCTCGTCATGAGTGATTGAAGGAATACATATATTGATGAAACATGGCACGATGATGAATGGGATGAAGAAGGAGCGCATGCTAGAAGACTTGCTCACAGTAGAACAAACGCATGAAGCACATTGAGTAGTGAACCAAAGGGACACATACACATGCACCATCAAGAAAAGACCAAGACCATTGAAGAACCCACACACTTTTCCATGCATAGGTGAAGACATGTTACACCGAGAGCACACTCATTACTCAACAGCACACCAGCTCGACATGAACGCCACAATTAGCTAGTACATGTTAGCAGTGTCATGTCAATTCGTGTCATGAGTTGTCTCAACCACATCACTACTATGGACCATACTTGTTGTAATAAAATGTAATTCAATGTGAAAGTCCAAAGACACACATATGAAGTTGAAGAGTCACATCAATTGAAAATCTATAGGAATTCAAACAATGAAGAGGGAATTTGAAGAGTCAAAAGGGTCAATTGTCCCCTTTGGCTATATATACCCTTTCATTGTATGAGTAAAGGACTTTTAACCTTGGGTCCTCCCACATAGCCTTGAGATTTTTTAGTTTTTTCTTTGAGGAGCGATGAGTAGCTCCAATCTCCCACTATTGGGGCTAGTGATGTATGGTGTACAGATGTGTCTTGGAACTTTTTCTTAATTTAGAAGCGTGTCTCAGGCCAACATATTTTCATGCTTGTTTTGTATATTTTTGTAAGACTATCCTTTAAAAGTTTGTAATGCATGTTTTCTTAACCTTTACTAAGATAGTTGAACTACTTCGGTTATTTTAGTACTTACATTGTTGAATATGTGTTGAATTTTTTATCACTCTTGTCTTGTCTATGTGGACTACTCCACCAAACATTAGACAGACCATTCATGTGTTTTCTTGTTTTTAACAACCATCACACCCATGTGTACTATTCCATTGGATGGTGTAAGTGTTTTCCTTTGAACTTTGGTTTTCATCACTGCTGCATCTGTTGTGGACTATTCAGTTGGATGATGGATAGACCCTTCTTGTTGTTCTCATGTGTTTCTTCTTGGGTTTGGACTATTCCTTATCATCATGAGGTTCACTTCACTTTCCTGTTTGATACTAAGAGAACCTAGACACAAGGTTACATTATTCACTCACCAGGAATACTTACCTTACTTTCTTGAGGTTACAAGGATAACAATCTCATGTGTTGAACAACAAGAGCTAAGGAAAATATCTAATATAATGGAAATCATGCCATTGTACAAGACGGGACTCCTACACCAAACGATGTGAGGTCTATTTGGGACTTCATACCGAGAAGATCCCCTAAATTTTGGTGTGTCCAACACCATCAACAATAACTTACTACAACATATATAAAACCCTAGAAACAATTCAAAAAAAATATAGATCTTCAAAGCATCTAACAACCTTTCTTACTAGGGATTCATATAAATCCCAGGTTTCATACAAACAAATCAATCAAAGTTAATCACAAATCAGTAATGAACCTGACCATCTTCCACCAACGTTAGTTCCAAGCCCCTAGGTTTTCAATCAACCATCAATCAGTCACTAACACGACCAACTACTACTAAGTTTATTTGCAAAAACTAGATTTCCGAGCAATCATCATACTCAACCAAAAATTTAAATTTCAACAATTTCTTCACAAATATCAAATTATCATATGTTCAACATTCGTCATATATTTCTACTTTGACTAAGTTTTAATTCAAAAACATTAGATTTCCAATCTCAACAATCATTACATGCATAAATCTTAGATTTTTATATTTCACACTAGACAATATCACTACTAGGGTTTAACTTCCAAGCCCTAGATTTTCATTTTCCAACAATCATCTAAAGATTTCAGATTGTTACATACTAAATAAATTTTAACTTCGCCAGGGCTTACCTATAACACCTTAGATTTCCAAGAATCAACATCATATAATTTTAGACAAGGAATTCATTAAATCCTATGACTCATCACCATCACTAACTAGGTCACCACACATATCTAGGACTTGATAACCATACATACGCATATAATATGTGCAATAACATTAATACATGTTGGCTTGTATAGGCCTGTCCTTGGTTCAAAGGTGATTTATCCAAGAAAATCCTGGTACTAATGGCCCTTTCAGCAGTAGTCCATGGAGCCTGGACTGAGGTCTCACCCAAAGTACTATGGGAGGGTGCTAGAACCAGGTTTTTGCACCTTGGGGATGTCTGATGGGCTTTTGGAGGTCTGCGGTTTGACCCTGCATGCACGTTGCTATGCACACTTGTTATTCCTTCGTAACGTGTGATGTTGTTTCCACGCATCCCTTCTTAGGGCGCAACTTATATATTACCCAAGTCCCTTGCTATTTAATATATTATTGCCTGATTACTTAACTTGTGTGTGCAATATTAATGATTATTATAGCATATTTAGCAATCATATTAGTGTGCGCGATAAATAAACCAATATAAACATAAAGAAGGCAGTATAGAGAAAATGCACAGAAATAAGAATCAACTTCTCTTTATTAATCTTCAATCCAGATTACAGACTCGACACCACCTCGTGCACTCAGTTGCAAGGGTCCACGCACTCAGCTGCAAACTCTACTAGGTCTCTATGCACTTAGCTGTAGATCCTCTCCCTACTACGACGACCCAATACACTTAGAATCCTACTCTAAGCTCGAACCACTCATACTATTCTCTCTTATTTCTTTGCTATCTTTAGAACTTAGAGCCTCTCTCTATTTATACAATCTCATGGTCCATAGACCATGGGTAGGTCGACATGACTTTACATTACATTACTTTACTTTAGGGCATAAAACCATATGAATTAACCTCTGCTTCGCGCTCCCTGCTCGCAATTCGCGGAGTCTTACAAAACCTTTGACCAAACCTTGGGCTTTGAGCCCCAAAACATGTTGTGGGGGTATTCCTTTCCCAACAATACATATGTCCTAGACCAAGCTAGGGAGATAACCAAAAGTACATATATCTAATGCCTAGATTTCATCATCATGAAACAGACATTTCATATCATGTGTTAGTAAAACCCAACTTCACAACAATATCAAATAAGAGTTAGACACATAATCATTTTGATTACACTAGAGTTTGATCAGACAACACACACACATGAAATAAATCAATTCTAAGACAATATAAGGATCTTGCTCACACATTCCACCAAACCCTAATGAATTAGGGTTCCAATGTAGAACACACATTCCACCAAACCCCAATGATCTAGGGTTCCAATGTAGAGCACACATTCCACAAAACCCTAATGAGCTAGGGTTCTAATGTGGAAACATAGAAAACCCTATATTACCAAAACTTCAAATGTTCGAAAATTTTAGATCTTATCATTCCATCCTAACAAGTTATAATTTCCTAACCATACCAAAATCCCAAATGCTAAATCATCAATAAAGACTCCAACTAGTGTTTCTGGGAAAACTAGTATTCCTAAAGAATGCTAGCCCTTTAAGTTTGGCAGCTACCCTAGAAATAATAATTTAAGGCAATTCAATGATTTCTTCTATGTGTAACAGATTAGAGAAAAATAATGGAATCAACCTCAAGCTTACGCTTAATCCCTTTCTTGATCTCCTCTCCTTTGGCAAATCTTGCAACTCCTCCCCACACTTAACACGCCTGGAGAGTACCTGCACAAGTACAACAATAAAGAACCATCAAAGCATCATGATCTATTACAACATAAACATTACAAAATTAGATATATAGTGAACAAATGATAGCATTCACAAATGATAACATTCACAATTGCACAATCATATGGGGGAAAACTTGAAGAGATTTATTAATAGAAAGGAGAATTACAACCCAATTGTTTGATCTAGCATCATCCTCCCAACTTCAATCCTTCTTCACCTCATGAAATAGCAAGATCACACCAACAAGAATACAATTCTCTCTCCTCAATTACAAACTATGAACAATTCCTTGCAATTCACAATATTCCAGCCCTCTGATCTCTTGGATTGAAGATCCATTTATACATGTTTGCAAGGGTGTGAGTCATCGGTGGGGTTTGATTAGTGTCATTTCACTTGTTACAATTGGTTCCATAAGGGAAGGGATTGGAGATGATTTCCTAGATCCCTTATTCATCCTTAGGCGAATTCAAAGTGGAAAGTGGCATAGGAGAAGTTTCTAGAAGATTCCATGAGCAACCAACTAACACATGTCCCAGACATTTGTCCATCCTCGCCCATCGCACCCTATAGAAGACCTAAAGAGTATTCATCGCACCCTGGTAGTGTATCGCTAAGTATGCATCGCACTTTGCCAGTGGAGTAGTCGGTATGGTTCAATTTAGGCAATTTCTGGATGGTTTCTTAGATGGAACTTTTGGGGAACGATATATTCAGATGACTATGTTCCTTTAGGGTATGAAACAACTCTTTTAGGGGTTGATGAGCCCTAATACATCAACATATAAGTTTGGGGTTGATGTGCCCAAATATGTCTATAACAACTAGCATTTGAAAATATCCCTATCAGTTTAAGCTTTCATACATTCATTAGAGCATACCCTTTGGTTAGGGTTTTCTAGAACCTATCTAGGGTTATATAAAATCATATAAGTGTGGGGTGGGTAGATTTATCAAGAGATGAATCACCTAAACAAAAATTACTAGGATTTAATACTTCTAGTCATAAGAAGGTTAGTAACATATCATCAAAACAATAATCTTTTCAATCAATGAATTCAAAGCATACCTTTGTTTCTTGACTAATCTTGTCTTGAGAGATCCTTCTTGTGGATGTTTTCCCTAATCAAGAGAATAGAGAGAGAGAGGTGATTAGTATTTAATATAATAAAAATTAAATGAGTATATGAACCTAAAACTTAAAACACATGAGATACTTATTGTTGGGTTGTGTTATATTCTTTCCACATAGTTAACAGGGGGTATGAGGGGTACCCGTAACCCCACTTTATGGGGTCTGAGGCAGCGCCCCGGAAAATTTTGGTTTTGGACCCTATGTTAGGTTGGGTGGACCCACCTATGGTTTTGTGCATGATT
>APFE031669940.1:646619-671547 GCA_000404065.3 Pinus taeda | reverse complement strand
ATTACTAGATCACAATATTATCAAATCAATAACATTTTCATTTCATACTCACATTTATATATGCTACTTCAATGAAGGTAACTTGCATGTACACACAATTGGCTTTAAAGTAACCAACATATATCCAACAAACTTATGATTCAGTTAATTAATCATATGTTGATCTTTACTAAGTGCATCAGTACTTCATTAGCCATATAAACAATAACCATGTGCAGTAATAATAGAATAAACCATCACACATAAGCAACATACATGAACACCAAGATTTAAGGTGGAAACCCAATGCGAGACAAAAACCACCTACTATTGTCTTCTTTTAATATAAGAAAAATCTGTTTACAATCTTGTACTGGTGCAGACTCATACTGGTACACAGGCACCCACCTGCAGAAAGCTACAACCTTCTCTCATTCTCCAGCTTCTACTAGAAGGGAGCTACAACCCCCTAGCTCTTGTAATAGCCAATCCATTTACTAGTACGTAGGCACTAACCCACAGAAGGCTCCAACCTTCACTCATTTTCCAGCTGCTACTGGAAGGGAGCTCCAACCCTTGGTTCTTGTACTGGCCAATATGTTTACCATTTCATAGGTGTCGGCCTACAGAAGGCTATGACCTTCACTCTTCCTCCAGGGACTACGTCTCATAAATTTTTAGAATGGATACTCCTGGAATACAACAATACACATGAAGGCCTCATTTCATCAAATTTTCATACTAGACCCATTAGCAACATTGAAGCTCAAAATCAATCACCACTAAAATACAACCAACTATTAAAAACACATCATCGCTTAAGAAAATAATAATCAATCAATTTGAACATTCAAAACAATGTAACTAGAACACAAAGTAGAACCCAAAACTCTGCATCAACAACCAGAACCAACTGCAACTTCAACCATCATATTTCATAATGTATATGCTACTTCGATTTGTCGAACCAACGTGTATACGCACTTTTATAAAAGCAAACCAGCATACAGATCTGAAAATACTAATTTAAAACTTCACAACTATTCTAGACTCCTGTCATACCTAGATCATAACATTTGCAGAATAAAACATGCATTAGTATTCATAACTAGCCCAATCAACATCAAATCATGCAATGATAAGTCATTTCAGTTCTTATGATCCTGCTCTAACATTGTATCCAAGGTGCACAAAATATCTCAGATCATCTCATAATCATAGCCCCTAAAACATAACATATACTTCAGATAGAAGTATTCCTTAGAAACCCATTCACTTACACACTCTAGCCTAATGATCTTCTCCTCATATAGTTTTAGGCCTTTCTCAATACCTTGGACCAATACCTCGGACCAAACACCTCGGACCAATACCTCGGACCAAATACCTCAGACCAATACCTTGGAACAAATACCTTGAACCAATACCTTCGACCAAAACCCTAATTTTCCATACCATACATGCTTTTCCTTCTGCGAAAGTGCGTGTATAAGTATACGCTCCTTTTGTTCTGTTAACCTGCATGTATGAGCTACTCGGAAAAATGAACCTCCGTATACTTCTTAAACCATTTATGGAGTCTGGTTTGTAATACTTTGTTGTTAACCTATTCCCCTATGAACTATCATCTATGTGAATTGCCATCAAGGACAACACCTGTATCATAATGCCAACACTAAAAAGGTAGGGAGAGGCATATAGGTAGGAAAAAAAAAAATCTTTGAAATTGGTATAGAGAGAAGCTTAAGGGCATTGCTGGTAGGTAATGCAATAGATGGAATGAAGTGCAAAAGAAATACCCATCATAAGAAGCAAGTAGAAGCATCTAGCTGGAAAATATAACAAAGGTAGAGTAGATTGTGGTAGTGGTAGAGCACAAATTCTAACATGGGTCTTTAAGCGAGGCAAAGAAGGAAACAGAGGAATTGGACAAGTTTGTAAGGAAGAATGGATAGGGGATATCTAACCAGTTGTTGGAATAATTAGATGGGTGAGTTAGTGACATGGTCTACTCTAAAAATCATGATACCAAATACTTTAGATTACTGGAAACTCATTGAGTCATCAAGCCATTGATGTCCAAAGAACTTGAACCAAAAAGACTAGAGCTACAATACCTCTTCCATACAATTCATCTCTTTAAGGGTAAATTTGAATCCTTTTGCAAGGGCATGTTTCGGGTGGAGATTTTGTTACCCCAACTAATGGAGAGGATAAGAAAAATGGGAAAGTAGAATATTTCCATGGTTTAGGGGGATCCATGATGATCTTATTCTGACCACAAAGGATAATTATACAACAAAATAGCATCAAACTATGGAGGTAAGGGTCAAGACAATTGTGGAGATAATAGTGCAGGAAATTCCACATTCCCCTACTATTTAACTATAATTTCTTCAAGTTCATTAATTTTTATAAATATATACTATAACTAATAATATAAGAAATTTGCATTATAAATTTTAACTACATATACATGATAATAACTATGAAGACCGATTTATAAATGGTCAACTCCATTAAACTAATAACATATATATAATACAATAATATTTGTTTTAGAAACATATTTGACATACAAAATAAATTAATACATAAAATACATATACATATCTCTTTACTATTTATTTAACTATTTCAAAGCTAATAAACCATCACCTACTTTAAGCCCGAGTAAATAATGCAACTAGCTCTTAACAAGAGCATGTAAATTATGAAAAGTCTTCTAATTTAATCGAAGTTCATTTAACCTTCTATAATAATTGTTTTTTTTTGGTACATAACCATCTAGGAAATTAAGCTTTTTTTGAATGATTAAAAAAACTTGTCATTGGTTTTGTTTGGTATATAAAAATAATATTGAGGGGCCTTTCCATCTAGGAGATTAAGATTTTTTTGATGTTCAAAAAACTTGTAATAATGGGAAAACAAGTTTTAAATTTCAATGTTCAAGTAAAAAAAGTTTTAAGAAAGCTCATAAAAAAATATTACAATTAAATGATAGATAAAAATAAAGTATAAGTTTAGGCTTTATATCTACTATTTTGTAAAGGAGACTCAATAGGTAAGATAGTTGAATTAAACAACAATAATGAAGATATTATTCAAAGACACTAGAGGATAAACAATACTCCAAGGAAGGCCTTGGAGTAACCTCCTCTTACACTATACTTGGAAGTCTCGAACCGAGAGTGTCGACATAGCTAGTATAAGGCTATATAGGGTCCTCAGTGACTAGGATAGGATTGTCCTAGGAACCTTTTGAACCGCATGAACCATCTCTATCATCCCCTAACTCCCTGTTGCCTATTTGACCCTAAACGTTTATGGTGAGTCTAGAGAACCTTTGATAATGGCTTCATATTTTCCTTCAAAGAAATATAACTACTTCTTACCTCATAAATTTATAATATTTCCAGGAATATGGCTTGGACCAACATGGCCTTTGTATGCAAATACATTTTATCCAATGAAAAAATATGGTATCCCTAGTTTGCATATTAACCGGATTGTAAACCCAGCCCTGGGTCTTGGAAAACAACCATTCATTCGTTAGTTCCTAGAGTCGATGCATTTCTTCCTCAATCTCCTCCATGGCCTCTCTGCCTTATGTTAGACACCCAAATAAGAACTAACTACAAGCTTGAATCATGTCTTGTTCATCCTGGTAAATTAGCCTTGGCCCCATCTCTCAATTATGCACCAAGCTTCTAGAGGCTACCATTGGCTTCTTCCCATTAACATTTCATCTCTTGGTAGGAGCCATAAATTGATACACTTTCTGTGGAAGAAAACCTTGACCCAATTTGATATACTATTTAAGTTGTTTTTGCAAGTGTTGCAACTGTTTTGGAAGCTTCATGATCGAGATTGTTAGAGGAATGAGATTTAGGGAGTGACAAAATAATAAAAAGAAAAATTCCTAGAAAGTCACCCATCCCAATACCACTGTGGCCCAAGCACACTTAACTGGAAGATTCTCATGAAATATGATGCATTAATGTTGGTGTGATCCAAGTTACAACTTCATGAGTGACAAAAGTATATGTCATAATGCCTGAGAGAAATATTTCAGCCAAAACATTATAGAAATAATTGAGAATAGGTCACAATGAGTAAGATAAATATTACAAAAAAACATTATAAAGATAACTCATAATAAGGCAACATGCACACGAGAGATATTGCAAAGAAACAATAAAAACGAACCAATTATTTATTGAATTAATAATATCCCATGAAACTACATTGTGAGAAAAACATGATTTACTCCATGGTGAAGTTCTATATTTATACTTTTTATGAATATCTTTCACTGAGATTCATGCCTCCTCTTACATTTCAAATACGATGGGTAAATACGACGGTTTACAAAATCCATGGGTGAATAACATGGATGAGTATCATAATTACAATGGTAAAATTGAAATCATTGTGCCATTATATTCTCACTTTAATATTATTATTTATTTTGTTTATTATGATGCATTATCCATGGTTTTAACAACCATAAATAAAAAACAATTATTAACTGCGGTAATTATTTTCCAATGGGATCAATCCTACCCCTAAGAAGCAATGGTTCCCATTATGTAAAGTTCCCTTCGGGGAACCCTTTGTTGAATAGGAGCATAACTGTGGGTTTGTGGATGACCCAAAACCAAGTGTTGTTGAAGGTAAGGGTTTTGCATGGTTGACTCATAACCGTGGGTTTCTAGATTACCCTAAGCCATGAAGAATGAATATCTGAGGGTAGAGATATCTTGTAATGCAAGTGGTCCAACTGTGACACTATCATTACCCTAAGCCATGAAGAATGAATATCTGAGGGTAGAGATATCTTGTAATGCAAGTGGTCCAACTGTGACACTAATAGTGTGCCACCTAAGAAATGGACTTTAGAAGCAGGGGTTTTGTCTGGTTGACTCATAACTGCGATGAACAAAGATTGGGGGATAGAGATACCTACAATGCTTGTGGTTTAACTACTTGTGGTTTTGTGTGGTTGACCCATAAATGTGCTCAAATATTTGGCTTGTGGATTTTCCTGGTAGAGATATGATGGATTATCTTTGTAAATTATCACCATGTAATGAGATGTTGTAAAAGCTTCCATCATATCACTCCTCTATTGTGTAAGTGCTTCCTCGAGCAACAGTTTGACATGATCTCCTACTCTGTCATTTTTCTTTCCGTCCAGCACGTGAAGTTGTCAGGTCTGTGAGGATGGTCCTACAAAGGTTGCAATTTTGAGTCTGAGCTCCTTTTACCCTACCTCGTTGGGGACATGTGCAAAGAAATAGACAAGAGGAACCCCACTCTTATACCACTCACCCATCCCAGTGCTACTCTATCCCAAGCACACTTAACTACAAATTTCTCATGAAATCTGACGCATTAATGTTGGTGTGATCCAAATTGCAACTTCATGAGTGAAAAAGGTATATGTCTTAATGTGTGAAAGAAATATTTTAGCAAAAACATTATAAAAGGAATTGAGAATAGGTCAAAATGGGTAAGAGAAATATTGCAGAAAAACATTATAAAATAACTCATAATATGGAACCATATTGTAAAAAAACAATAAGAACGAACCAAATATTTATTCAATTGATAATATCCTATGAGATTACATTGTGAGAAAAATATGATTTACTCTACCGTGAAGTTATGTATTTATACTTTTTACAGAGTCATGCCTTCTGTTACATTTCAAATACCATGGTTTACAAAATTTAAGTACACCCATCACCCTCCACCAAGACCTACTCATCATTCGAGGAATCGGTTGGAGTAGCTGAAATTAACATGCAGCTCCATTGAGTAGAATCCCACGTCATTGTAATTGTATTAAACATACTTTGATCCAAACATGTAATCCATCACCTGCCCAAAGTACCCAACGGTTGAACCACCCCTATTATTTATTATTTATGTTGTTAATGGAAAGCAACATGCCATTCATGTCCGAAGGTGGAATAGAATTGAGTGAGCTTTTAAACGGAAAGCGACTGCCATTCATGTCCGAAGGTGGAATTGTCCAACGAGGTGAAATACAATTGAGTGAGCTTTGTCACTGGAGTTATAACCTACCTCCATCTCCTCCAACTGCTGCGACATGTGTTTACCTTGATCTGAGACCCAATCTAGCGGCACAATAATGGTATTGTTACGAAATGCTATGCAAATTATATATATCTTCTGAATAAAACAAAATAAATTCTATACATTGGTAAAATAATATATAATGTAAATTTAGTTTATTTTCAATAATTAGTAAAAATGATGGTTATTTAGTAAAAATGATGGTTATGATGGTTTATTCAATTTGTGGAAATGACATGATGAACATTTTGATAACTTTGAATTTTATTGTTGAATCTAGAAGTTCTCTCAAAAATCAAAACACATATTTTTTATATTGAATAGAAAATATTTTTTATTGTGTGGAGAGGTATTCTCTAATTCAATAGGGAAGAGATATTGTAATGTCGCCAATATGGAAGAGATATTGTAGTGTCTCTTATTGTCTTGTTATGTAGATATTTTGACTTGGTCAAATTACTTAAAAAAAAATTGATAATTAAAAAATAAAATTGAGCTAAAATAGTTTATTTACCATTGGCAGAATTTTAGGCTCCAAGTTTTAACAACCATAGATTTTCCAATGGTATATATATATATATATAGATTTTCCAATGGTATAATATATATATATATATATATATTATATATATATATATATATATATATATATATAATTTTTATGTAATTTTATTGAGTCAAAATGTTTTAATTAATAATTAATTTTTATTTTTACGTCGTAAGGCAGTCCCTTTGAGAAGAACTTCCCTCTCGCCCTCGTGTCATCACTTTCCATCCTTGTATTAGATTTTAGCCGAGTGGAGAATGTTCAACCATTTGATCATCACAGTTGAAAGTTGTTAGAAGGCGGAGAAGGTTGGAGGAGGTTGGAATGCATTTCATCAGAGGTAACATCACCAAGGAAGTTATAAAGATGCCCTTGGGCACTGATTATTCCTACCTTTTTTGGGGGCAGAAAACAAAGGTTGTGCTTTGATCACTCAATGTTTGTCTTCCATGGCTGACACTTATTTTTCCTCTGCAATTATTCCTCCTCCTACTTCACCTTCCAAAACCTCCCAAGTAGTGGATTCTAACTCATCTCATTTCCAACTTCGCAACTTGACATATTCTATGTGTAAGCCCACGCTCTTGAAAAATGTCATTCTCCTCAACATTTCAAACATTATCACCCCCCACAGTGGAGGTTGCGCTCTTTTTGTAGAGGAGATCACTTACTATATTGCAGATTCCAACAAAAATCCCCCTCACTTGGAATACTTGTTTCACCTTCTCAGGTGTCTTTCCTCATACCATGTCTTTACCGACAATAGGGACACTAGTGAGGACTTGAAGCAATACAAATATGGTATCACCAGCTTGTCCAAATCACTGGTGCAGAAAGAAAATGATGAATCGTATGCACCTCTATTACTTGTAATCGACATAAATGACATGTTTGTCGATGGGAGCATCATCAAAAATCTACGAATGAAGGTTGCAATGCCTTCCAAAAATCTTTTAGCCTAGGAAGTTGGGAACATATGAAGAGTGACCCCAAAATAAGCGTAATGTTTAACAAGGGTATGGAAACTGAATCTCGCTTGGTCATGTCTTCTATTGTCAAGATTTATAATGATGGGTTTAGGAATATAAATACTTTGGTGGACGTGGGAGGAGGAACAAGGGATGTCTTATCCATGATTGTAAAATAACGCACTCACATTGATGCCATAAATCTTGATCTCCCACATGTAATTCCAATGCCCCTACTTTACCAAGTAACCTCTGCATATCCCGTCTATTAAATTATTTTGTCATAAGCATGGTAACTATTTAGAGGATCACTTGAAGTTGGTGGAATGATCAATATTGGGTGTTTGAATTGCAGGAGTGGAGCACATGAGTGAAAATATGTTCGACCATATACCTCTAACAGATGATGTGTTTATGAAGGTACTCCCTCTCCATTTCCTCCACTTCATTTGAACAATGAGTAAATTATATATATGTAAACCCACGAATTTAGTAAATTATGTTGTTTCTAAAATTTATTTGTTGAGATTTTATTCTCATTAATTGTTATGAATGAAATGTCAGTGGGTTTTGCATGATTAGAATGATGAGGATTTCGTAAAAATATTGAAGAAATGCTATGAGGCTACTCTAGTCAATGGAAAGGTGATAGTTTTGGATGTAATTGTCGAAGAAGAAGATGTTGTTGAAGAAGGATGTTTGAGGCACATGGGATTACTATTTGACATAGGAATGATGGTTTATATTGATTATGGGAAAGAAAGGACATACAAATACCCACAGCACAAAATCTATTGAAAAGAAAATGGGTAATGACAAGATAGTTTTATGTGGTTAACAAGCACAGAAAGAGCAACAATAGCAATTATGTGCTAGGCACACTTTTCTTTCACCCTATCAATACTTTGTTCCCGCATTCGAGTTCCTATTTGATCATCTTGCACTTCAATTTTGGTAACCATGTCAGTTGACAAATGGCGGTTCTTCTAATATTTGTGGAGGAAGCTTTGATAGATAGTTTGTGTAGAGCATTATTTGGTAAACAAAACCATACTACCATCTCTAGTAATTCTTGCCTGAAAATCTTAGTGCAATACCCTACGCTGACTTTTTTGGGTAGAACGTCTTTCACAAGTTGATAGAGACATATGAATGGAAATGTTCATAATGTTAAGTATAATTGTATGGAAAGTTCACTAATTTTTCTTATATTTATGTAATTTTTATCATCAATGTAAATATTACATCAATTAACATAATATTTTCCATATTTTATCAGAAGATGGTATCTAGAGTGAATTTTTATGATTCCATGTAAACGATGTATCCAAGATGATTTTCTCTTATTTAGGCTTTTGATTCATCTAGCAATTTTACTTGCAATTGTGGGCTTCATTTCTTGGAAAACACCCATTTCCACAAAGTCTTGGGTTTTCTTCCTTCTCTTAAGCAAGTGGAAAACATTTAATCCTAAGGGACGCAGGTAACATGTACCCACATCCCCAAATGGTAGGAAATGTTAGAACACTACTTGAATTTCAATTTCTATTGGGAAGCATATTTTTTATATTGAAATCCGATCTTTGTTTTTTTTGTATGCTATGGTGTTTCCACTTCTATTATTTACACCCAAAATAAAACTGTACAAAAACTATGCCCTCAACCTGCCCCGAAGGGAAACCAGGTCTGTTGGGCATTCATAGTGCCATATTATCGTAGGTCGAGAATGTCTTACTACCAGTTCCACATAACTTGCCAACAACCCAAAACGAGTTCTAAAGCTATATTCAGTAATCCTACTACTGGACTACATCCCACAAGACTACAACTATTTAGACTGGTTCTAGATTCTATCACAAAAAACAAAAAGAATCAGCTACGATAAGCTAATCTAACCAGATTTCTTGTTTGCCTCCGTCCTCTCGCTTCACCATAGCCAAATCCTTCACTAAGGCCCGGATTTCTTCAATTTTATTGTTCTGGTTCCGCATCATATGTTGCAGGTTGTTCATTTCCTTTGCCATAGCAGGCATTCCGTGGGCGATTTCCGCCATCTCGACCGCAATCTGCTCCATAGCTCTGGCTAGCAGGTGCTTCATAACCCAGTACATATGGAGTGCTCGTTTATACAGGGTCAGACATCCGTGTGTATTCCCCGGGTCTGGTAGCATCGCGCTCCATTCGTCCATTTCAGGGTCCGATGGTTCCTCCAGGACATTGAACTCTATGGCATCAATCATTCTCCTGATATCACTATCAGTCCCGACGTTATACACCTGCTTCGCATCCCTTGCTGCCTGATCCATTGAACGTCTTCCTCTCTTCTGTTTATTTCCAGCCAAAGTCTCTGGCTCGCCTTGGGGAACCTGACGTGGTCGGCCACGCCCTCGGCTTCTTCTCCGAGACCCTCGCCTCATCGTTCTGCCTCTGCTACTTTGCCCAGTTTCGAAGGTGCTCTTTACTTCGCCTTTCCCTTTCCCAATTTCTGGTCCTTCTTCCTTCGTGCTGTCTCCTTCATCCTTCATCTACTTTGGATCTCCCCTGTTATTCCTTATTCCCCCGACCTGCACCTGCTGCTCTCTCCTTCCACCTTCCGCCATGTTGCTCGTTTGGAAATAAACACTGGGTTTCATAGTCTCCTGCCACCTTACCATGCACCTTGCCACCTTCTTTGATCTGAGAATGTCTGTTGCTCGTTCATCTCCTCTTCTTAACTGTCGATTGCCACCTACCCTCTGTTGGATCATGAATTTGCCGCCGTTTCCTCCTCCATTCTTCCTCATCATGCCGCCTGCCCTTTGCCTTGTGATGCGGTCTCCCTTGCTTGATGTCGCATCCCTCCACCTTATGATTTCCCGCATTGATGGCTCGTGCTGGTTTGTATGGCCCTTCTCCGTTACCACCCACCCGTACACCTCCACCTCGATCGGGGAATGATTAATACCTCTGTCATGGCTGTGTGGCTTCATTATTGTCCCGATTGGTAATTCTATTCAAGTTCTCCCATCTTGTTCTAGCCATATGATGTGTCCATCTAGAGTATACCTTTCCTCCCGCTTCACTGCATCCCCAATTTGCCAGATAATCGACAAGTTTATTCCCCTCCCTTCTTACATGATGGATAATCGTGTACTCTACATGCTTTAGAGCTTCCTCAAGGTCCTGGATGAGACCAGTTGTCCTCCAGCTTTTGGACACCTATTCCCATGATTTTCCTTGATTTAGTTTCCCGATTGTCTCGATCACCAAATTGGAGTCTCCTTCTATTTCAAGTTTCATATACCCATTTCTAATCGTGATCCTGATCCCTTGATACACCACCATGAATTCGACTTCGTTGTTACTCATTATGCCTCTGCTATTTGCATAGATCCATCTGGTCTGTCCCTGACTGTCTCTGAAGATCCCACCGTATCCCGCCTGACCCGGGTTTCCCTTTGACGCTCCATCAAAATTGAGCTTAATGAAACCTTCCTAGGGGCGTGTGAAAACCACCGGGCTTCGGATTTTTGGAACTTGAGCTTTTTTATTGTTAGGGTAAACCATCTCCGGTTGCATGTTTAACTTTCTTAGAATGTGCTTCTCCTCGTCCGTGGTTTTCCAATCCTCCTGTTCCCATGATTCCGAAAGGATTGTTTCTCTTGTTTGCTTCTGGGTTCTTTTCCATAGGTCCTCTGGTTTGGATCTCTTACCTTGGAAAATTCTACGATTCCTTTCTTTCCATAAGTTCCATATATTGAAGCCGATTTCCAGGTTCCAGGCTCTTCTGATAACTGGGCTCTGGAATTGTCCTTTCCCCCATTGTATAAGAGTTTGGACTATATCCGTGGGATTGCGGTTTGTTTTTCCAAAGAGGCACCTGGTTTCCTCCCATTGGGATTGAGAAACCCTGCATTCATTCAAGATATGTTCCTGTTCTTCTCCGTTTTGGTCGCACAAGCTACATTTTGACGGGCCCTGGAAGCCTCCTTTTTGAATTTTGTCCCAGGTAAGTATTCATTTTCTACCAACTAACCAAGCCAAAAGGGTCACCTTTGGCCACCACCTATTCTTCCATAGGTGTGTCCAATCTTGCGTTTGAGCTTCCTCTGTCTGCTTGAATTTTAGTTTATATTCTTCCTTAACTGAGAAAGTTCGTTTTGTATTTTTTCCCCATCTGAGGATGTCTGGTCCCTCTCTATATTTGATCCTTCTTGAGTTCATTTCCTTTCTTATTCTGTCTTTCTTCTCCTGTTCAATATTATTGCCCCACTCCTCAGGTCCTTTCCATTCTCACCATAATTCATTTTCTTCCCCTTCCTTCCAATAATCTTTAACTAGTATTAGGCCTTTAGCCTGGGCTTCCCTGTGGATATTTTGTATCTCTTAGACTTCTATCAATTTCTCCCGTTGTTGCCAGGCCTCTTCCCAAAATTTTGCTATGCTCCCATTCTTGATTTCCCAGAAGGCATATTTATTTATGATGTCTCTGCTCTGACATGCTAGCTCCCATATCCCTGACCCTCTTGGCATTTCGTCCTTCCTCATGATCTCTTCGGTTGCTAGGGGCATGTTATACTTCATGGCCCATATTTCCTTCCATAGATCCTTACCGCCTTGCATCCATCTCCACTAGAGTTTCACAGCTAGGACTTGATTTAGAGTTGCTGGGTCCCTTAACCCTAGACCCCCCTCCTCTTTCAGTCTTATTAGCCTGTTCCAAGAGCAGAGAGCCCATTTCTTCTGTTGCTTTGGTCCTCCCCAGAGGAATTTCCTATATATTTCAATCATTTTATTACATACGCCTTTCGGGACCGCCATCACTGATAAGGGATAAATAGGGATTGATCATAACGTGGATTTGAGAAGCACCAACCTGGCTGCAATATTTAGGGATCGAAAGGTCCAATTCTCTAATCTAGGCTTTAGTTTTTCTAAAATAGGTTGCCAATTTGCTACCCTGAGCGAACTAGTGTCAAGCATGGTTCCTAAGTACTTGCTAGGTAGCTCTCCCTTCCTAAAGCCCAGGATTTTGATCAGGTGGTTTTTCACGGTTTCAGGTGAGTTAAAAATGAAGGCACTAGATTTTTCTTTGTTTATTTCGGTCCCAGAAGCATCCATGAATATCTCCAGAATTTCTTTGACCTTTTGAACTTCGCTCAAGGATACCTTGCAGAAAATCATGATGTCGTCAAAAAATTGTTGATGAGTTACTGGGATTCTGTTACCCCATAGACGTAGCCCTTTGACTTTCCTTTCCCTTAGCTCCTTCTTGATATACCTCCCCAACCCTTCAGCCGCAATTATGAACAAGAAGGGAGACAGGGGATCTCCTTGCTGAAGGCCCCGCAAAGCATTGAAAAGAGTAGATGGTGTACCTTTAAGGAGGATGGATAAATTTGGGGTAGATACCATGCTTAGTACCCATTTCACCCACCTACTACAGAACCCAAAGGCTTGAAGAATGTCATCAATATATTTCCAGCTTAATCTTTCATATGCTTTTGACAAGTCTAACTTTACATCATACCTGGTTCCTTCCTTTGCTTCAAAGTGTGGATTACTTATTAAGATACCACCAGGCCATCAATAATCTGCCTCCCTTCCACGAAACCAGTCCGTTATGGGGATATTATACTGGTCATGATAGGTTTAAGTCTCTTGACCATTAAGGTGGCTATTATTTTGTAGATCACATTGCACAGAGAAATCGGCCTAAAGCCTTTAGCTGATTCAGAGTTTGCAGTTCTGGGAATGAGAGTGAGTAAGGTAGAATTTATTCCAGACCATACCTTTTGGTGTATACACGTTTCCTCCACTACTACTACAATATCTTCTCCTAGGAAATGCCAGCAAGCTTGGTAAAATTCAGCCGTATACCCATCGGGGCCTGGGGTTTTATTTTTTTTAGTCCCTTCACAGTTTCTTCCACTTCTTCTAGAGTTTCTTCTCTCATTAGGGCTAAATTTTGGTCTCTAGTAACTAGCTTGGGAATCTCCTTACTGATCCTTCCTATGGCTTCCGATCTGTTTCTCTGAGGTTCAGTGAGTAAACTTCTAAAGTGTCTGACCAGATCTTGCTCCATTTCCTCGTGGTGAGTTAGACGCTGTCCCTCCTTGTTTTTGATTGAGAAGATCCTATTCTTCTATCTGTGCTGGACCATAGCTTTGTGGAAGAATTTTGTATTTCCCTCGCCTTCCCTAAGCCACTGCACTCTAGACTTTTGTTTCCATAGGAGCTCCTCTTGTTTCCTTCGTTCTTCTAGTTGGCTTATATTCTGGCCTTCCTCTCTGATCCTGTCCTCATTTCTACCCACCAGAATGTCTTTCTGTTGAAGTTCCTCCATTTTCTATTCTAGCCACTATTGTTCTTTGAAAATGTCCCCAAACTCCTCTTTATTCCATTTTTTTATCCTTCCTTTTAGCTCTTTTAGTTTAAGCTAGAAGGTATGCATCTTATTTCTTACCATTTGATTGCTCTTTTTCCACCATTCTTCTAATTTTGGGACAAACCTTGGGTCTCTCAGCCAGAAGGCCTCAAATCTGAACGGGCTTCTTTTAGGGCTCTGTTTCAGATCAATTTCTAATTTTACCGACCAGTGATCTGATCCTCCTATCGGTAAGATCACCGCTTCTATGAATATATCTTTCAAAATGATTTCTTCAGAAGTAAGAAATCTATCTAATCTGGAAGCTACTTGTTTTACCCCTCCTCTACAATTGTTCCAGGTATGAATTTCGTTTATTGTCTGGATGTCCACTAATCTCTGTTCTGCTATCAGCTCTCTGAATGCTTCCATATCTGCATCTAATCTTCTCACCCCCCCACTCTTTTCTTCTAATGACTTTATCATGTTGAAGTCACCCCCTATGATCCATGGCATTCCTGGAATGAGATTCCTCATTATATTAAGGTTTTTCATGAATCCTTTTCTATCTGCTGGTATATGTGGACCATATATCCCTCCTAAAATCACACTTTCCGATGATCCTATTATTTTGAAGGTTCCTGAGAGAATTCGTGGGAGGCTTATCCAATAATCGAATTGAATTTCCTCTGGGTTCCATAAAATTGCTAGCCCTCCTGCGCTGCCGGATGCATCCTGTCCCATCAATTCATACCTCATGTTACCCTTGCTTACTATTTCTTTTAGTCTTTCCGTGCTATTTTTTGTTTCTTGGATAATCATTATACTTGGCTTTTCATTTTTCAGTCTATCCTTCAGATATCTTTGTTTTCCTCTACTGTTGAGGCCTCTGATGTTCCAAGTTGTAATAATCATTTTAACAATCTTGAAGGGGTTTGGAATACCTCTGACAATGGTATGACCCTTCCAGAGTTTACCAACATCTCTCCCACCTCTTGAATTGTTTTGCTCATTGATCTCCTACCCCTCTTTCTTCCACCTCTGCCACAACTGCTCATTCCCACAATCTGTTTGCCCTGTGCTTCTATCGGTTCCAAATTGTTTGTTGTTGCTGTACCTACTTTTTATTTGTATTTTTCGAAGGTTTCTTTATATAATTGCTTCTGTTCTTCCGGTATAAATATCTCATCAAGCTTCCTCCACTCCTGTAGTATTTTTTGCATTATACGTTCCTCTTCTCCTCCTCTGTCTTTTTGAGGGTCAATCTCCATCTGAGTTTGATCTTTTGGCTGTTCATCTTTCTCCTCTGTCTCCCTCTGATATTTACTCTTTTGTTTGAGCGTTTGATCTGTTGCTTCTTCTTTGGAGCTTTCCATAGTCTCGCCCTCGCTCTCTACATTTTCCCCCATTTCGATCTCCTCATCTTGGAGGATTTTGAATTTGTTTTGTGTTTCCAAGTTGGTAATTTCCTTCGATATTTGTCTCGTTGGTTTGTTTGTCCCTTGTTTCTTTTTCTGTTGGACTTCTTTAAATCCTTCATTCCCCTTCTCGGGGTTCCTTACTACTCGTTCTTCTTCTTTCTGAATCCTTGCATCCTCCGTTTGATTTAAGGGGCATTGTCTGAAGAGATGATCATATTCGTGGCACCTTCTGCAGCGGAAGGGTATATGCTCGTAATCCACTGGTTGTTGCCAGATCTCGTCATGGTATTCTAACTCTATAAAGTCTGGGAGAGGTTCTGTAATATTCATATATGCGTAAATTTTGGCATATGATGTGTACCTTCCTCTCTTTGTGGACTCAACTACCTTCACAAAAGACCCTATAGCATTTCCTATGCCTTCTAAAATATCAGGATCCCAAAACTCTGTTGGGAGCCCAAAGAGTCTTATCCAAACCGGTGCTGCAAGCATTTTCTCCTTATCCGAGTTGTAGCAATCCACCCAGTGCCTCATAAAAAGTCCTGCATTATTCATGAAATATAGTCCCCCCTCAAAGATTCCTTCCTTGTCCTCTGTGTTAGAGAAAATCACAGTGAAAAAACCCTTCGCTCCTAATTTCCACTCTACATGCCCCTTAGGTTTCCATCTCAGTTGGATCCATTTCATTAGGTCCTTCTCAGTTGGCCAGAACCCTACAAATTTACAGATTAATGCATAATCTTTCATGTAACTCCTATATTCTTCCAGTTTATTGCTTGGTATGACAAACCTAGGTTTCTTCGACGCCCTTGTGAGACATTTACCTCGTAGGCCCTGCTGCCAGTTTGCTCTGCCTGCTTGGTATCCTTCGTTGTTCATCCTTGATTCATTCCGCATGCATTCCTTGCTAGCCTCCCTTGTTTCCATGTGCTTGTAGGAGGGGATCTCTCCCCTCCCCTCGTCCATTTCCTCGCGCAGCGTTCTAAGGAGACCTGATTTGTCCCTTCCCAGTAAATCCTTACCACTCTGTTCTCGTCTGATCTTCGATTCTTTGATCGGAAACGGACCAATCAGCTCAGATCTGCCACTGGTAGCCGCATCTGCCTAAACCCTAGCTCCTCTCGATCATATTGAAATCCGATCTTGAAATTGCTATATACTTTTGCATAATATATTATCTAAGTAAGATTCTTTTTGTTTCTATCATTTTGAGGATACAGATGAATATTATTTTTGTTTGTGTCCTTTTGAAGATATAAATAAAGATCATTGTCATCTAAATGCTTTTTCAACTTACCAATGTTTGTTGTGTCAATGCATGGTTGTACAAACATAAATTTTATGTAGTAATCATATGCAATTTGTTGTGAGAAAAAAGCGATGCTTTCTCATAGAAAAATGACACCCATAAATTCGCTGAAAGGTTTCATTGAAAAATGATTGCATTGATACAAATGAATAGAATATTTGAATGAAATTTCTCAGCACTTGCTTTTCAATAGGAACATAAATTTCCATAGATATCAATTTTGATGAATGTATCATTATGACCATTTTTACCACTTTTATCGATGCCAAAAAATAACAATAAGGACAACAAAATGAAAGGCTCATGTAATTTTGAGCCTTTGTTGTATCAATGTGTATTGGGAAAAATGCAGGAAAAATTATTGGTTAGTTCACCCTTTCCCTCAAGCCACTCATTTACAATGTGAGATAAAATAATAGATTAGAAACTACTAAATGTGAAAACTAAGCTCCAAAATATGATTATTTTTAATAAACTCATTGGAGTAATTTACATATATTGTCTAGAAATGTCTTAGCTTGAGGAAGGCAACATCTAGCCATGGCTTTACCTGGTCATTATAGTGGATACCAACAACTTTTTCAAACCTTATTGAGATTTGTTTCAGGATGGTATCCGAATTCCAACATATTCCAAGAAGGATCAATAGGATGAACATGACCATTAAATGCAATCAATGTTGGTGGTAGATTCCCTAAACATCACAGAGCCAAATTCTGCAAAAATAACATGTGCATGCTTAATGAACTATTAACTTGTAGATCTAGGTATAAAATACCAATGGTAATCCAAAATTTATAAGTTGATCTTGATCAAAGATTTGAATAAAAAAGGATATTGTTTAACTTACTTCTTTAAGCCAATAATGATAAGTTTACCAGATGTTTGTCTTTATCTAGGCTTGAAAATCAAGGAAGTTCATTCCATATTCCCACGCACATTTCTCTTGATCAAAATTATTTGATATAAGGGGATGAGAGAAATTCAATAAGTTCTAAATTGCTTGGAAATAACCTAGTGACCCTCACCTCCTCATGTCTCAACTACTCCATTGAAATTTCCATGAAGGTCAATATCCTAAAGGGGACATAAATCATGCTAAAAAACTATGTCATCATCTAGAAAAATCACCTTATGGAGGTTTGGGAAGAGTTGTTCACCAAGTTAAGTTAAACTTCAGTAAAATTAAAATATATACATAGACACCCACATCAATCTTTAAAGGAAATGCATGAAACTGGAAATCTACCAATTAAATAATGCTCTAATTCTATTTTCATAACGGTCCTAGTCAAAATAACTCTAAACTTAAGAAATTTCTCTAATAGGAAAAAACTATTTAAAGTTAAAATATTGCATTAGGCTTTTAGATTTTTTGAATTGTAATTACCTATGGAAGATAGATGCGTGAGTGATTCATTATTGATATGTAATTTGGGCTTCAATATTGCAGTTTGGAAGCTATAATCCTTGGAGAATCATTTAAATTTGACCCACCATCATGGTCTCCATGGTAGTACCTTTGGATTTCAATACGAGTGTCCATTGCTTCCAAGGCAGGCACATTATCTTTTGTCGACCAATCAAATTGATGTGGTCCTTTTACCTCTATAATAGAAAGTGGAAGATGATTCAAAACAAACCATGAATGAATTGTTGCATGTATTTTTATATATCATGACATGAAAGGCTATATTTTCTTGCTTGGAGGAAGCTCTTATAACTGATGCAACTACCATTGATGTTGGAACTACATTGTCAATTGCTAGAACAAAGTGATGGTATGAATTGCCTATGAGGTGAGGAACCAATTCAGGCACTGGTAATTTTCTTTGGCTTGAACATTAGAGGAGTACTAATCTACTAACTGAAGAGTGAGATAATGCATGCCTTTTGGAATGCCATTTGACACAAAATTTGTATCGAAATATTTGTGTAGCTTTGATGACCAGGTTTGTTGCTCCAATTGCTCTACCTAGAAAGTACAAACTACGTCACCAACATGATCAACCTTAAACATAGACTTATTGAGGAATATAATACAGTGGCATATAGCTCAAGTGCCTTTCTGAATTAAAAAAAATAACAACATAAATGCTAATTTATACTAATTTTTGGTTTGTGTAATAACATTCCCACCATGGATGCATGTAAGACTTTCAAAGAACAATATGAATGTAAAATAACTAATTTTTTTTGGAATTCCTCAAATAAATAGAGATGGATTATTTTCTTTCCAAAGTGTAATCTTAAAAACGTTGATAACCTTATACAAGGATATCTAGATTCTATATTAAAAGTTCTACTTTGTTTAAAGATTTCATCAAATTTCAAAAATGGAAATCCAACCGATAAGACAAAGTAAATAGGTGGAAGTTATTTAATGTCCAGTGGTGTTGAGTAATAATTGTAAGTAAGATTAGGATTAAATTATTGATAAATGTACCAAATAAAATCTAACCTCTGAGCATAACGCTAAGGTTTAACTTTATAGTCATGGATATAGACTTTGAAGCAGTTGGGTTCACTAGATGTGGATGCAACACTATTGTTGAGTAATAATTGCAAGTAAGATGAGGATTAAATTACTAATAAGTGGACCATCTCAAGATTAACTTCAGGGCATAGAAATAAGATTTAAAATTGTGGATATAACATTGTTATGGTTGAAGTGTTATAGTCGTTATGTTGAAAAAAGAAAGAAAAAGGTTACTAAGATTTAGATCCAGAACCAAATGCAGATACACTAGATTTTTGAAATGCTAAGATATAAATGCAATGGAGCAAGTGCAAATAATATAAATATATTTTTATTATTTTAAAAATTGATGCATGAGCATTCAACTCAACATCATTATTGTATTTTAGTAGACATAGGGGGTCGTGTGCTTCAACGAAGTTGGTTTCCTGAGCATTGAGTTAATGTAATTATTTAATGTTTTGAGTGATTTTAATGAGAATAGGAATTAATTGAATATTGTGAGGCATAATTGTAAATGTTCTCGAATGTAGGAGAACATGAGAGATTTAGGATAGTTGAGTGATGCGAGGATTGATAATTGATTGTAAATCTTAAATTAGGAGTCAGTTCATGATTTTGTGGATTGAGAGAATCCTTAGGGATGAGAAAGAGATTTTAGGATTTTGTTGAGAAATCTATGGATCTAAACCAAGAATTGATTTTAGAATCCTTTTGTATAAATGAAAGCCTAAAAGGCACATACAGAGGTTAGAAATAGAGAGGTTGGATAGGATAGACAGATAGCAGATTGGAGTGTTTGTAAGCCTATAGGCAGATAATGAACAAAGGCCATTAATTAGAAGATCAAGCCAAGGAGAGACAGAGTCTCAATATGTAATAATTTTTTTATCTGTTTATACACAAACAATTCGATTCTAAGTGCGTAGATGTGTGATTCAAGTGTTGATAGATAAATTATGAGTATATCAGAGAATTGCATAATATATATATTCATGCAGGCGAATTTCCATGAACGCAAAGAGGAGAACGAGAAAGAGGAATGTAATGGATCTTTGAATCCATTTGGAGGACCAAAGTAGAGATTTAAAGGGACAACATTTGAAGAAAGACACAGAAATGAGTTCGGGAGTAAATGGTGCAGCGGAAGAGCAAAAGGGTGAAACCATTGAAGAAACTTGAGAACCACATCAACACTGGAAAACAATGTAAAGCTAAGTAAAAAGGGGTAGAGAAGAATAATCAGTGGAGGGTGGTTTTATAACAGTGAAAGCGGATTTTGTGCGGCCTTAAAACTGTAAGTGGTATTGAGCACGACACACCCGATTCCACTCATCAAACGACACGTGACAGCGAGATGAGAGAGGAAACCACTTTATCAGGTGGTTAATCCTCGTTTTTTTTATCTATTTGATATCAACGACAGTCGTCGAATCTGTTAGGTGCAGATCGACGATGGAAAAGAGGCGTACAAGTTTAAATGGGCGGGAGTAATATCAACAGTTGGATCAGAGGATACAATGGACAATCAAGATTTGATCGGAGGCTTCGATAATTAGAGATCAAAGGAGGAGTAGCGCAACAGAAGTTTTGATATGGAAGGGTGGCCCTGCCGATAAATATAGATGAAGGTGTATAAGTTTTTGAGGTCTGCATATATGGTTCACGCGGAAATTTGTTATATTTCCTTTGTATTCGGTAAAGTACTGTGGGCGAGTCTTTTAATGAAAAGGTGTGATTTGAACATTCTGATAGTCACATGTCGGAGATGGAGGGGTGATAAGAGCATAACCATGTAAGTTGCGATGAGCGATTGCGATAAAGGTAGTCTCGGGAATTGTGCAAAAACCATATAAAGGTGGAAAAATGTGTGTTTGCATATGGTTACCTTTGTAATTAGTTTTTTAAGGAAAATAGCGCCGATGGGTAAGTTTTACATATTAACCATATATAACCAATGATAAAAGGGAAATTTTATATATATGTGGCTGAAAGGGTTGTATAAAGGTTTCGAAGGGTTTTAACAGTCTCGATAAGAGAGATTTGGGGAAGGCTTTAACCAAGGTTCAAATGAAGGATATGAGGAGGTAAATAGTTTCGATAAGAGGTTTAAGCGGGGTGATATGAGTCTCGATAACGAGGGTTTAGACTATGTTTAGTATATTAATATGTTTCCAAACGAAAGATAATCGAAAGGGCCTTAATCATCACTATTAATGAAGTTTTGACCTGGTAGGTCATATCTATTCCTGGGAAAACGATTTATGCATAGGTCTATATGCATACTATGGGTAAAGTAGGGGTAACCCTGTGTCATTTTTGTATCAGATATTAACAAATAAATTATGTGTGAACGTTTCCTTGAAAGAGTTTAAAACAAACATATTTGGAAAGATGTATATGTAGGCAAGGGAGATTAGGTTCTAATCTGACAGTTAAGCAACCAGAGTAGAGCTGGGAGAATGGAGAAGAACGGTTATGTTCTTAGAGGCAGGTAAGGAAGAATTAAGAAGAGACTGCAGGAATATAAATAATCTACAACAGTGTTTTGGAGAATGGAGATTCATTCGAATCTGAATAGTGGATGGAGACTGCTTATAAAATCATACAACAAAGGAAGATTAAGACTTAACAAGCAATAATGGAGGAAACTATGAAGGATTTCTGAGTAGAAGAAAACTCAGCAAAGGAGAAATTGTTGTGATAGTTAAGCTTTGCCAAGATAAATCTAGAATATTGGAAGAAAAAATCATATTCTAAATCTCATTGACAGTAGCTGAATATTGAGAATTTGTGCATTAGAAGCATAAATATCTACTGGAATAGATTTGTAGAAATGGTGAAATCCTGGAGGTAGGTGAAGGTATGCAGTTTTGTCTAATGATTAGAAGATATTGAATGAATGAAATTTTAGATTAAGATTACAGTAGTTAAATTGTAAGAGGGATTTTGTAAATTCTTAAAGTAATAGAGTTTGAAGATACAACTGAAGGCTAGTGAAAAGAACAGTCCATTCAAAAGTGCAGGTAAATGAGAGGACAAGATCAAACAAAGATCTTGAAGGTAAGGTGATATGGTTTATTTGGATTTGAAGATTAGAAAGTTGTAGTCTTTGCATTGATTCAGAAGTATTATTGCAGCTCCCAAAGGCAATTCCACAAAGGATATGGGTAGAATTGCTAGGAGATAAAGGAAGATGGTAAGAGTTTTTATATGAAAGCAGAAATGTGGCAGAACCTTGAAGAATTCCAAGAGGTATTGGATAAAGAGGATGATTGTGTTCTTGAGAAGGTGCATATGAGTGAAGCCTAGAAGGAGCAAAGAGAATTGCACAAAGGAGGTTCTAGAGATAGAGAACCAATTGCTTGCCAAAAGACTAAGTGAGGGGAGCTTGGTGAGGTAAGTGGCAGCAGGGAAGACTTGCTGTTGTAGAGCCTTTAGTGCAACTCATAGTGAAGTGAGTGAAGAAATCATAGAGATGGAGAGGATGATGACTAGTGACAGTCATAATAGGGGTTTTGAAAGAAACCATAGCAAATGAAAAAAGAAGAAGGGTGCCAAGGAAAATGGCATACAAAGACAGTTAAGTAAACAAGAATATGAGAGGGAGAAGGCTGAGATAACAGTTCAAATTGAAGTATTAAATGAAATGTTGCAAAGAAATGAAGTAGACCAGAAGCATGGTTATGTCATGAGAAAGAAAGTGAAGTGGAAGAGGCTACAAGAGAAGAGGGAACAACAGGTGAAAATGCAGATAATAAAGGAGATAAGGGAACTTGAACAGAATATAGAGAAGCTAGAAAGAGTTGAGCTACAACAAAAGGAAGATGTTGAAGTTTTGATATGTGAACCAAAACATGGACCATTACTTTTTGAAAGTGATGAAGAGCCAAAGGAGTTGAATCATATGAATGATTTAGAGCAGCCAAAAGACTTGATGACTGAAGCATCAATTCAGATCGAAAGGTCTTGTATTTCTAAAATTAATGATTTGTGTATGATTGTAGGTTTGGAAGAAGATAGACAGTCTTTTAAAGCTGTCAAAAACATGAAAGAATAACTTCCATAAGATGAAAGTTATGAAGCAAAATATGACAAGGAGACTGGAAAAGAATCAGTTCACTACAGTGGACAAGTGTTGAAGGACATAATTGAAACAGATGAGGAGAAGGAGAGATTAGCTGAAATTATCAAGAGTTATTTGAGTTTGAATTAGCATACTGAGATGTTGATAGAAGAAGAGAGATCCGAGCAACATACTGAAGTGTTGCCGAAGGAAGAAGAGGTACACAGACCTTATATTTTTTATTATAATGATTGTGTTATAATTGAAGATGTTGTTGTAGAAGCTGGGACATATTTGGCACAGGTGGACAACCAAATGAAAGAAGAAGAGGAAGAACATCTACTGAAGGATGTCAAGAAATATTTATAGAAGAAGAAGGACCATGTGATGATGGATCAATAACAGATGAATAAATGGGATATTGTCTAAAGTTTCCAAAGTTCACTCCAAGTAAAATCATTAAGTTATATAGAGAATTAGACTTTCAAAGGAGGAAGTTAGAAGAGCAGAGGATAAATGTTCAGGATAAATTGTTGATAAAGGATGATAAAGAAGCTGTCATAAATAATATTCAAGAATAAGTTGACAGGTGTAGAAAACAATACCAGGAAATTGTTCTAAAAGCCAATATAGCAGCAACACATAAGGTGCAAGATAATAGTAAAGAAGAGGGTAAGGATGAAAAGCAGGCGATCAGGATAAGTGAAGAACAAGCAAGAATGAGAGTTCAACAATCAAGAGATGGAAACAATCAGCAAAAAGATGATATACTCAACAAAGAGATTGAACTGATAAGGAGGATAATGATGAAAGTGTCTCAGAAGAAGATAACAACAAGAAAGGAGAGGAGTGAC
Source organism: Pinus taeda (assembly GCA_000404065.3). NCBI lineage: Eukaryota > Viridiplantae > Streptophyta > Pinopsida > Pinales > Pinaceae > Pinus > Pinus taeda. Next base: position 647,473 of record APFE031669940.1, on the reverse strand, counting down.
AACAAGAGGAAGACAGTAGTAGACTATGAAAGCAGTGCAAGTGGAGCACTGTAGCATAAGGTATGGAGACTTGGAGAATAGCAACAGACAACAACAAAAATAGAACAATTGACAAGCAAAGGCAGATTACAAAATAAAGTCTAGGATCCAGGAGGAAACAATTATCCAGACTTATGACGAGGTGGTCATAAATTTTCTTACATGGGGAGTCTGATGCAAGAGCATTCAACTCAACATCATTATTGTATTCTAGTAGACATAGGGGGCCATGTGTTTCAAGGAAGTTGGTTTCCTAAGCATTGAGTTAATGTAATTATTTAATGTTCTGAGTGATTTTAATGAGAATAGGAATTAATTGAATATTGTGAGGCATAATTGTAAATGTTCGAATGTAGGAGAACATGAGAGATTTAGGATAGTTGAGTGATGAGAGGATTGAGAATTTATTGTAAATCTTATATTAGGAGTCAGTTCATGATTTTGTGGATTGAGAGAATCCTTAGGGATGAGAAAGAGATTTTAGGATTTTGTTGAGAAATCTATGGATCTAAACTAGGAATTGGTTTTAAAATCCTTTTGTATAAATGAAAGCCTAAAAGGCATAGAAAGAGGTTAGAAATAGAGAGGTTGGAGAGGTTTGATATCATAGACATATCACAGATTAGAGTGTTTGTAAGCCTATGGGCAGATAATGAACAAAGGCTATTAATTAGAAGATCAGGCCGAGGAGAGACAGATTCTCAATATGTAATAATTTGTTTATGTATTTATACACAAAGAATTTGATTTTGAGTGCGTAGATGTGTGATTCAAGTGTTGATTGATAAATTATGAGTATACCAGAGAATTTCATA
>APFE031669940.1:623917-646599 GCA_000404065.3 Pinus taeda | reverse complement strand
GTAGGAGAAGTTCCATGAACGCAAAGAGGAGATAAAGACAGAGGAATGTAATGGATCTTTGAATCCATTTGGAAGACCAAAGTAGAGCTTTAAAGGGACATCATTTGAAGAAAGGCGTAGAAACAAGTTCAAGAGTAAATGGTTCAGTGGAAGAGCGAAAGGGTGAAACCTTTGAAGAAACCCGAGAACCACATCAACACTGGAAAACAACGTAAAACTAAGTAAAAAGGAGTAGCAGAGAACAATCAGCGAAGGGCAGTTTTGTGACAGTGAAAGCGGATTTCGGGCGGCCTCAAAACCGTAAGCGATATTGAGTGTGGTGCACCCAATTCCACTCATCAAACGACACGTGGTAGCGAGAGAAGAGATGAAACCACTTTATCGGGTGGTTAATCCTCGCGTTTTTTATCTATTCGATATCAGCAACAAATGTCGGATCTGTTAGATGCAGATTGATGGTAGAGAAGAGGCGTGCAATTTTAAACTGTCGATAGTGATATCAACCATTGGATCGGAGGATACAACAAATGGTCAAGATTTGATCGGAGGCTTCGGTGATCAGAGATCAGTGGAGGAGTAGCACATCAGAAGTTTTGATATGGAAGGGTGGACCCAATGATAAATATAGATGTTGGTGTATAAGCTTTTGAGATCTGCTTATATGGTTTGGGAGGAAATTTGGTTTATTTCCTTTGTATTCAGTAAAGTGTTGTGGGCGATTCTTTTAATGGAAAGCTGTGTTTTGAAAGTTCTGATAGTCGCATATCGGAGTTGGAGGGGTGATCAGAGCATAACCATGTAATTTGGGATGAGCAATTGCGATAAAATTAGCCTTGGAAATTGTGCAGAAGCCATATAAGGGTGGAAAAAGGTGTGTTTGCGTATGTTTTCCTTTGTACTTAGTTTTATAAGGAAAATAGCATTGATGGGTAAGTTTTACGTATTAACCATATATAACCAATGATAAAAAGGAAAGGTTATATATATGTGGCTGAAAGGGTTGTATAAAGATTGTGAAGGGTTTTAACAGTGCCGATAAGAGAGATTTGGGGAAGGCTTTAACAAAGTTTCAAATGAAGGATATGAGGAGGTAAATAGTTCCGATAGGAGGTTTAAGCGGGGTGATATGAGTCTTGATAACGAGGGTTTAGACTATGGTTAATCTATTAATATGTTTCCACATGAAAGATAATGGAGAGAGCCTTAACCATCACTATTAACGAAGTTTTTACCTGGTAAGTCATATCTATCCCTGAGAAAATGATTTATGCATAGGTTTGTATGCATACTATGGGTAAAGCAGGGGTAACCCTGCGTCATTTTGGTATTAGAGCTTAACAAATAAATTATGTGAGAAAGTTTCTCTGAAAGAGTTTAGAACAGAGATATTTTGAAATATGTATATGCACGCAAGGGAGATCAGGTTCTAGTCTGACAGTTAAGAAACTAGAGTACAGTTGGGAGAATGGAGAAAAACAATTAAGTTCTTAGAGGCAGATAAGGTATAATTAAGAAGAAATTGCAGAAATATAAAGAATCCACAGTGATTTTTTGGAGAATGGAGATTCATTCGAATCTGAATAGTGGATGGAGACTTCTTATGAAATCATAGAGTAAAGGAAGATCAAGCCTTAAGAAGCAGTAATGGAGGAAACTGCTAAGGATTTCTGAGTAGAAGAAAACTCAGCAAAGGAGAAATTGTTGCGATAGTTAAGCTTTGCGAAGATAAAGACAGAAGACTGGAAGAAAAAATTAGATTCTAAATATGATTGACAGTAGCTGAATATTGAGAATTTGTGCATTGGAAGCATAAATATTTGTTGGAATAGATTTTTAGAAATGGTGAGATCTTGAAGGTAGGTGAAGGTATGCATTTTTGTCGAATGATTAGCAGATATTGAGTGAATGAAATTTAAGAGCAGGATTACAGTAGTTAAATTGTAAGAGGGATTCCGTAAATTCTTAATGTAATAGAGTTTAAAGATACAGCTAAAATCTAGTGAAAAGAACAGTCCATTCAAAAGTGCAGGTGAATGGGAGGAAAAGATCAAACAAAGATATTGAAGGTGAGATGATATGGTTTATTTGGATTTGAAGATTAGAAAGTTGTAGTGTTTGCATTGATGCAAAAGTATTATTGCAACTCCCAAAGGCAATTCCACAAAGGATGTGGGTAGAATTGCTAAGAGATAAAGGAAGCTGGTAAGAGTTTCTAAGTGAAAGAAGAAACGTGGCAGAACCTTGAAGAATTCCAACAGAGATTGGATAAAGAGGACAATAGTGTTCTTGAGAAGGTGCAGATGAGTGAAGCCTAGAAGGAGAAAAGAGAATTCTCAAAGGAGGTTCCAGAGATAGAGAACCAATTGCTTTCCAAAAGACTGAGTGAGGGGAGCTTGGTGACGTAAGTGGTAGTAGGGAGGACGTGTTGTTATAGAGGCTTCAGTGCAACTCATAGCAAAGTGAGTGAAGAACTCGTAGATATGGAGAGGATGATGACTAGTGATAGCCATTACGGGGGTTTTGAAAGAAACCAAAGCCAAGGACAAAAGGAGAAGGGTACCAAGGCAAATGGCATACAAAGGTAGTTAAGTAATGAAGAATATGAGAGGGAGAGACTGAGATAACAGTTCAGCTTGAAGTATTAAATTAAATGTTGCAAAGAAATGAATCATACCAGAAGCATGGTTATGTAATGAGAAAGAAAGTGAAGTGGCAGAGGCTACAAGAGAAGAGGGAACAACAGGTGAAAATGTAGATAATAAAGGAGATAAGCTAGAGAGAGTTGAGCTACAAAAAAAGGAATATGTTGAAGTTTTGATATGTGAACTAGAACGTGGACCATAACTTTTTGAAAGTGATGAATAGCTAGAGGCGTTGAATCATATGAATGATTCAGAGCATCTAGAAGACTTGATGACTAAAGCATCAATTAAGACTGAAAGGTCTTGTATTTTTAAAATTAATGATTTGTGTATGATTGCAGGTTTGGAAGAAGATAGACAATCTTGTAAAGCTGTCAAAAACATGAAAGAATACCTTCCAAAAGATGAAAGTTATGAAGCAGAATATGACAAGGAGACTGGAAAAGAATCAGTTCACTACAGTTGACAAGTGTTGAAGCACATCATTGAAACAAATGATGAGAAGGAGAGACTAGCTGATAGTATCAAGAGTTCTTTGAGTTTGAATCAGTATACGGATATGCTGACATAAGAAGAGAGATCTGAGCAGTATACTGAAGTGTTGCCAAAGGAAGAAGAGGTACATAGACCTTACATTTTTTATTATAATGATTATCTTATATTGAAGATGTTGTTGTAGAAGCTGGGACATATTTGGCACTGGTGGACAATCAAATGAAAGAAGAAGAGGAATAACATATACTAAAGGATGTCAAGAAAGATTTAGGAGAGGAAGAAGGACCATGTGATGATGGATCAATAACAGATGAAGAAATGGGAGATTGTGTAAAGTTTCCAAAGTTCACTCCAAGTAAAATAATTGAGTTATATAGAGAATTAGAATTTCAAAGGATGAAGTTAGAAGAGAAGAGGATAAATGTTTAGGATAAACTATTGATGAAGGATGACAAAGAAGTTGTCATAAATAATAATCAAGAAGAAGTTGACAGGTGCAGAAAATAGAAGCAAGAAATTGTTCTGAAATCCAATATAGCAGTAGTAGAAAAAGTGCAAGATGACAATAAAGAAGAGGGTAAGGATGAAAAGGAGGCAATTAGGATAAGTGAAGAACAAGCAAGAATGAGAGTTCAACAATCAAGAGGTGGAAAAAATCAGCGGACACAGGATATATTGGACAAAGATATTGAATTGATAAGGAGGATAATGATGAAAATTTCTCAGAAGAAGATAACAACAAGAAAGGAGAGGAGTGACAAAAAGAGGAAGGCAGTAGCAGACTATGAAAGCAGTGCAAGTGGAGCATTGCAGCATAAGGTATGTACACCTAGAGAACAACAATAGACAACAATAGCAATAGAACAATTGATAAGTTTTTGCATTGAAAATTCTCACCTTGACATTCTGCTATCTGTATGAGTTCATTACCACTCATACTTTCCTCCTATACAAGTCTAAAACATAAGTTCCTCATATCAAGTCTTGAAAATAAGAGAAAAGCTTTCAAAAGTTTTTAAAAACTCTAGTTCCGCACTTTCAGTTATTTCTAGAAGCTTCTAGAAGGAATCTTGAGGTGGCAAGTTCGCTCTTTTAAATTTCATGTAACCCATACCTTAAGGACCTAACCCCTTGATGTGAGGAGCTTATTCCTTTGAAGGAGGATTCTATCCCTTCATAGGTGGAGTTGTAACCTCCTCCTATGCACATAAAAAGAAGCATTGGGTTGGTTAACTGTTTAGAGGGAGAAGCTTAAAATTTTTTGAGGTAAAATGCTATTGGAACTTAGTCTTCTTTAGTTGATTTTTTATGAGGAGAGATTACATACCTCTATGTATCTCATTTGGAAGACTATAAGACTTGTCAAAGTAAAGGAAATTCTTGTTTCGGATCCCAGGAAGAACTTGTTCAACATCAAGGCTGAAAAGGTTATAAAGTTCTTCTACTATTCAAAGTTAATACAAATATATTTGTTTTTCTTAATAAGTTGTTAATTCATTGTTTATTTTATGGATTCCTTAATCACCATAATAGGCATGATTTATAATATTTTCTATGCAGGTGCTATTTACTGTTTTATTGTTTGTGATTGCAGGTCTTCAAAGATAACTCTTTCGAATGAAAGGAGGATGACTACTATGAACAAGCACTAGATATAAGGTAGGATCTTAACACCTATGTAGTATTTACTTATAAATCGCATATGTCTAGAGAAAGATAGGTTTGTTTTTCTGTTTGTTTGCTAGACTATCTTTTGATACTAGGGAGATTGGTCTTGTCCGCAAGATCGATTTATCCGGCCAACAAATTGGCGACTCCACTGGGGAGGGTATTTGATTTTTGGTTTTCCTTTGTTTTGACTTGAGAAAATTGCTTTTCCTAGTTTTTGATTGATGTATACTGGCTTGGGTAGCTTTCAAAAATCTTGAAGTATTTTTCTTTTTTAAAGTTTTTTGGGTACCACACTTTGTCTTCACAGACAATGCAGACATCTCCGCATTTTCCTTAAATAAATAGTGTGGGACTGCGCCTGTTGCTCTAATTTTTTTTTTAAAAATTAAGATATCTTCTTCTAGTTAAGTTTAGGTTTGATTTAAGATTCTTAGTGTCTACCCAGATCTGTATTTTTCCTGTCAAAAATCTCTTGTGAGTGAGTTCCAATAGTATTTTTGTTTTGAATGATTTTCTAGAAGTTTTGCATGCTTGAAGTGGTTTTCACTTTGTCTTTGTAGTGACTCAAAGACCAGAAGCTTGAGAAACCTTAGATCACCCTGGTGTCTTTTCGTCTTCTTGATGAGTCTAAATTGGTTATGAAATCTATCTTTTGTGAGAAATAAATTTATTTTTCTCGTTGCAAATCTTTGAACAAACTTTGTTATAAGTTTTTAATTTCATTTTTACAAAAGAAAACGTATCTGGAAATTTTTTTTATTGGTTTGTTATTTCATGCAAATGAATCCTTAGTTTATTGAACAACTAAGTAAAACATCCTCAAAAACGAATTGAAGCTTTTATTCAATTCGATTTTTAAAGTTTTTAGATCTCAAAATTAGTTCTTTGTAGTTTTGAGTGTATTTCTAGAACTTGTAGATCTCTTTTGAAGCAAATTGTTTTTTTTGTAATTGCGAGTTTTTAAAAGTGAAAGGGATTTATTGTGAGAATTAATTATTTGTCTCGTTTTGAGTTCTTATTAAAAAAAAAAATTAATCTTTCCATTTCCATGTTGAAAGAAAGAATTTTTTCTTAAAGAATTGCATTCTCAAACTCTTTCTTTTAGCTAGAATTTCATTGAAAGAAAAATGAATTTCTTATTATTTTAGGTGCATTTTTAGTGTGTTTGGAGTCGAGTCTTCACACCATAAAAGCTTAATTTCCATACATATTGACTTAAAGAAAAAACCATAAAGTCAATGCTTAATTAAAATTGATCTAGTAAACTTTTCTATTTCTAGGGCTCTTATCACCAATATAGCTTAGGCTAGTATCTTGGAGTAGGGAGTAATTAACTCTCTAAGATAGTTAAAACAAACAAGTAGATACATCTTGTAGTGGGAAATAAATCCAATTGTAATTGATACATTTTGGGAACTTCTCTTAAATGAGTCAATCATGAGATCATGTCCGAACCTTTGAGACAATCAATTTTGTTTCATTGGGAAAGATAGAAGATTTGCACGTATTATAAACGTTAAACCTCGGATTAACCTTTGTCGAGGAGCCTTCCAGGGGATTCAGCTTTGTTACTCTGCTCTTGCATGTAGAATCAGATCGTAGATTGTCTGCCCAGTTGTATTTTTGTTGTTGGTAACCTTAGTGTCCATAAACTTAAGATTATTTCCTAAGGTAACGATGAAGGAAAGATCTCACTGTACCTGGAGCAGATGTCGACTAGACTCACTTGGACTCTTTGGAGGGTTCTCTTCACTTGAGATGGTTTTGTGAAGAAATTTGTGCCAGTTTGTTTCATTAAGCAGGTTGTCGAGGTAACTGTTCCAACCGCCCTTTTTGTATTAAACTTCTACGAAGTTTGATTTCATCGCCAGCTAGTGTTTTTAGTATGGGAAGTTACTGTTTGTGTGTGGTTTGAACTCTTATATTTCTTAGGCATGTGATTCAGATGTTTGTTTCTTGAGAGACTTTAGGTGTTTTTATTGAAATTTTCTTTGTTGCGTGTGTTTAATTAATATTTAATCGTGGTCGAGTTACCGAGACAATCTTGTAGACTTCAGGGTAAACCTCCTGAGTATACACCAAGCCAACTTGAAGGGCTGCAAGCTCTTGTATCGCCTAGTGACAGTAAAGTTGGATCACCAGAAGCCAGAGATTCATCTCTAATTATTCATCCTGATTATCAAATACAAACAACAGAGTATATTCAAGAGCCAATTTCATTTTCTAAAGTTACTAGTAGTATTTTTCCTTCCAGTGAATTAGATGAAGAACCTGAAATTTCTGAGCCTGACACTGAACCTGTTGTTTTGGGACCATCTTTAGGATTTGTTACTCCAACTTCTAGTGATCTTGGTTCACCTAGGCTAAGAAATATCATTACTCAAAATCTTCCTTCTTGCCTCATTTCTATTGAAGAACTTGTCAGTCCAGATGAAGACGTAAATCTTCCCGAAAACCAACAGGATTTAAATCTTAGGGAGCGTGAATCAACATTCTACAGTCCTTTTAGGAGTGATGCTTGGTATTTATCATTGATAGTTTTTTTTAAAAACTCGGGTCTTAGTTTTTCACCACCTCGAATTCCTTTTCATCCTACACCAAGAGGTTATTATCCTTCATCAATCATGTCAATAGAGTCATCTATGTTTTCCCAATCACCGGAAACATTTTTATACGGTGGTCCTTCTATTCCTTCGAGGTACCAGTCACTCTTTGGTACTTTTTCACGAGAAACTCCTCGACCAACTAAACAAGAGTTATCATCTGGTAGTAATGGAACTCAAACGTTGAATGCAGAGAAAATCCATATGATGTCTGGTAGTATTCCAAATCCTCAACCTCAATGTAGTCAGTTACCGCCTGGAGGGCAACCCTAAGGTAGTCAGTTACTACCTAGGGGACAACCCCAAGGTAGTCAGTTACCACCTCTGGTGTGCATCTAATTCAATCATTGATGATTCAATTCGATTGCGTCTTTTTCAACGAACTCTTATTGGTCTTGTCACCAAATGGTACATTTAGTTACCACGAGGCTCTTTTAATAATTTCAATCAGTTAGCCACTACTTCCTTAACTCATTTTCAATTTCCTGTCAGATACAACAATGGCATGGAATTGTTACCTTCACTGAAACAATCCACGTCTACATATATTTCTGATCATATTCATGAATGGCGACGTAGAAGGAATTTAGTGTAAGTTTTCATTCTGGATCAAATTTTAGCGGAATGGTTAATTAAATCATTGTTACCCAAAATCATTGAAGATGTAGCTGAGGAGTTCTCACTGAAGAGCAAGTCATTTCTTAGGCTCAGTACCTTGACCTCGTCTATACGCAGTAAGGTACTTTACATGAAAAAATCCTTGATCTTCCCAAACACGGTCAGATAACTGCAACTCCTTCAGGGTCTCATGCTACTAATGGTATGATTGGTTTAGTTAGTACTAAAAGTAAGAAGAAATCTTCAAAGAATTCTTCTCCTATAATAACTTTACCTGATTCCCCGAAAGGAGATTCTTCCGCTGAATTTTCTGCCGACATCCATGTCGTAGAATCATCTACGACCAAATCAAAATTTGGTACTAAAAGGAAGGGGAAGAAGAAAAACAAATAAAATTCAAAAGATAAAATGGATAAAAATGAATCTACAAACAAAAAAGGGAAACCTCACTATCCCTGTTTCATTTGCGACGAGGATCATTTTACCAAAGAATGCCCACATCGAGCAAAGGTTTTGAAATTCATTAAAGGTTCTCAAACACCTGCTGCCTTGAAGGATCCTTTTCCTACTAAAGATAGTAAGATGATTGGTTCTTCCTTGAATGCCCCAGAAGAACCCATTATGATGATGTCTCATGTCAGGATTGCGACACGATCGCAAGATTATGGTAGTAAAAATCTTGTTGGTGCTAAAGAAGAAGAATCTTCTAATTCAAACACATCAACTACACCTCCTCTTGGTTCGGATCCACTACAAATCGAAAAAACCCAACCCTGACTTAGTAATCAAACCACCTAATAAAGGAATACTTCATAAATTAGCTTTCAATCCACATGCAAGAGCTGCTCAGAATTACAACATTGTTGAAGACTTAGCTATTTCCCCTTTAGCAATGTCGAGTTTGGAAGTGCTGCAATCGTGCCCAGCATAGCGTAAATTACTATTGTCTGCTATAGGAGTTGTCAATATTTAGGATTTGAACCTAATAATATTCGATTTAGAGAATAGTACACCCCGCCTACCTCATCAAATGGCTTTCCAAATTCCAGTTTTAGTCGAAAATAGACCTTGCTTTCATACTGTGATTGATGAAGGGGCTTCTACGTGTATTATGTCGATCCAGTGTTGGAAATCACTTGGTTCTCCCACACTCAATCAGTCTCTGACAATTCTAAAGGCTTTTTATGGCCGAGGGTTCCATCCTTTTGGTATTTTGCAGTATTTACCTATAGGGGTCAAAGGCAAAACCGTAAATCTAGATGTGGAAGTGGTTGATGCCCCTCTAGATTACAACCTTCTCCTAGGTCACAATTGGTCTTATGCTATGACTACTATTGTTTTATCAGTCTTTCGGCTTATCAAGTTTCCTCATAACGAAAAGATCATTACGATAGACCAGCTGACCTATTTCTCATCTGACCCAGCCTCTACAAATAATATTCAGCACATCGGTAAAACAACTATCCCTTACAAGGATGTTGGCGTAGGTTTGATTAAAGATTCTAGTTTACTGGGAAATTTTTCCTTCCCTCCTCCTAACGTATCACCTTCTATTGCAAATATTCATATGATTTCATTGGATACTGTTACTTTTGATGATCCTTGGATCATACCTTCCGATTCTGAGGTGGATTCATTTGATAGCACGATGCCTTTGAGTCCCTTTGAAATTGCATATCAGGCTATATAGTCGTTTTATGATTCTTGTTCAACCGAAATTGATCCAATGAATGTGGTCCACGGGGAATCACTTTTGATATCAACCTCAGATACGACAACACTTTCTGATCCTATTCATACTGATGAGCAGATTCATGAACTTTTGTTTGTTGATGATTTACCATGGGAAGATCTTCATCATTGATCTTCATTTTTACCTGAGCTTGATCATTTTGAAAATGATTTTTATTCTTTTTTTTACTACTAACTATGTCAAAGAACCACATAATCCATTGCAACATTCTGATTTTGAGTTAAATTTGGAAAATATCTCTTGAACGTTTCCTATTGACATTTCAGTTAAGCCAGGAATTATTGAAAACATTCACATAGGCTCTTCCTGTACGGACGATGAAATCCAAACTTATAAAGCCCTATTTCAAGAATTTTGTGATGTGTTTTCCTGGTCATATGAAGAAATGCCAGGGATCGATCCATCTATTGTTTTCCATGAAATTAAAACTTACCCGGATGCTAAACTTGTCTGACAACGCTTACGTCAGATACATCCGAGAAAGAGGCATTGCTATCAAAGCTGAAGTTGAGAAATTACTTTGCGCAAGTTTCATTTATCCAATTCCTTTAACCGATTAAGTATCAAATATTGTTCCTGTCAACAAAAAAAAAAGGAATGATAAGAGTATGTATCGACTATAGGGATATTAATTGATCTTGTCCTAAAGACAATTATCCAACCCCCTATATTGATCAAATTATTGATGATTGTGCCGACAGTGAAATGTTCTCCTTTATGGATGGTTTTTCTGGCTACAATCAAATCAACATACTCCCTGTTGATCAACCTAAAACAACTTTCATTTTTCCATGGGGGACATTTGCTTATTGCAAATTACCGTTTGAATTGAAGAACACTAGAGCAACTTTTCAAAGGGCTATGTCTTACGCATTTCATGACATCAAGCACATTGTGCAGCTTTATCTTGATGATTTACCTGCCCATTCATTCCGCAGACTTGATCATCTCACTCATTTACGAGCTATATTTATGAGATGTAGGCATTATAGAATTTAGTTGAATCCACAAAAATGTGTATTCTGTGTAGAAACGGGTTGCTTACTGGGATTTTTCATTTCAAAGGTTGGCATTCGTGTCGACCCCTCGAAGGTTGAAGCTATCATTAATCTACCTCCTTCAATTCTTCGCCAACTCCAAAGTTTGCAAGGGAAAGCAACCTTTTTACGTCGTTTCATTCCTAACTACGTCGAGATAACGAAAGGTTTTACCAAGTTGTTAAAATAGAATACTCCATTCTTTTGGGATGAGATCACTGATCAATCTTTTGATGCACTTAAACACATGTTAACCCATGTGCCATTACTGCATCCTCCCAATTATAACCAGGATTACTTTTTGTATCTCATCGCTTCTCATTCCACCATTGGCATGGTTTTAGTTCAGGAAGATGAATTCAACAATGAACATGTGATTTATTATCTTAGTCTAAATCTGCATCCGACTAAGCTTAAATATTCACATGTGGAGAAATTGGCCTTGGCAGCTGTCTAAGTTGTCCAAAGATTTTATCGCTACATCTTATTACGCAAAACCACGGTAATTTCTGACTGTAACCCTATGATGTATATCTTGACTAAACAATTTCTAGGGGCAAGTATTCCCAATGGATAGTTATCCTGTAGGAATTTGACATGGAATTTGAAAAATCCAAGGCAAAGAAACCTTTGGTTTTTGCCAAACTGATGTGTGATTTCCTGCGTACTGATACTGAAACTGTGGCGGAGCAGCCCATTGTGGATGAATCCTTGTTTCTGATTAGTACTCTTGATCCTTGGTATGGAGATATTATTGTTTATCTCCAAACCCAATATTTTCGGCCTAAAATCTCACAATCTCAATGATGGAAAATACGTTTTCAATCCCAACAATACAATATTATTGGTGATACACTTCATCATCGTGGAGAGATTCTATTTTCCAACATTGTCTAACTCATGAAGAAGTTGAAAAGTTTCTGAATGACTTTCATTCTGGAGCATGTGGTAGTCATATGTCTGGGTATGCCATAGCCCAAAAGATATTACGCGATGGTTATTTCTGGCCATCCTTATTCAAAGATTGTATCTATGCAATCAGGAAATGCCACAATTGTCAAATATTTAATCGTAAAATGCGTGTTCCACCCGCTCCTCTTCACCCTATAATTGCCGTTGGTCATTTCGCAAAGTGGGATATTCACTTTATTACATGTAACCCTCACTCGGCCGGGCGGCATGCGTATATTATCCTAGCGGTAGATTATTTTACTAAGTGGGCCGAGGAAATGCCTACATTTCGACAGATGACAAGACTGCTACAACTTTCGTATTTAATCATATAATTTCTAGATTCGGTGTTCCTCAAGCTATTATTACTGATCATGGAAGTCACTTTCAAAATATCATGATGACTGAACTGACAAATCAACTTGGTCTGTGCCACGGTTCTACTCGGTATTACCCGTAGGCTAATGGTCTAGTTGAAGCTATCAATAATGTTTTAGACACTATGATCAAACGAATCATTGGTATTCATAAGTCAAATTAGCATACCATGCTATTTTCAGCATTTTGGGCATATCAAACCTTAGTGAAAACATCAACTGGTTTCACTCCTTTTCAACTGGTCTACAATTTGGAAGCAATGTTACCTATTGAATGCGAAATTCCATCATTACAATTAGCCATAGAATTACTCCCAGCTACTTCTGAAGAAGAGAAACATTTTTTGTACTTAGCACAGCTAGATGAGAATCGACGCACTGCTGAAATAGAAAATGAGACTCATGCGAAATGAATGAAAGCTCAGTACGACAGAAGTGTTACACCTCGTAATTTTTCAGAAGGAGACTTAGTTTTAGTATATGATCAAGCGAACGATAAGATAGGGGCTGGAAAATTTGTACCTATGTGGCATGGTCCTTACATTGTTAAGTGAAAGCTGAAAAGGAGGGCTTATGAATTGATAGATTTTGACAGTGTCTCTTTGGATAAACCCAGAAATGGACTTTATATGAAGAGATATTATGCTTAAATTCTACATGGAGATTTTTTGTTAGATTAGTTTGTTTACAGCTGGTGTGTTTTAGATTAGAAAAGTGTGCCTAGTTTAGAGAGTGCTCTTATTACTATTCCTGCTTATCTTGATTTTACTCTTGATATTGTAGATGTCGATGCCTCTTCAAACTTACATTGGTTTTGCTGATGGTGCTTGTCATAGTACATGGAACATTTCTTTTGCAGCTTGGGTTATCTATTCACCCTCTGATGAGTTAGTCTCTATGCATGGGGTAAGCCTTGGTCAAACAATGAATAACATTTCAGAGTATAGTGTAGTAATTGAGTTATTATCTGAATCTATCTCGTTTGGGATTTGGAGTTTGATTTTTAGGTTGGATTCTAAACTCGTTGTATTACAGCTTAACATGGTTTATGCCATTAGAAATCTAGTGTTATTAAGGTTATTTTTTAGAGTTCATCTCTTCGAACGTGAATTTGATTACATTGAATAACATCACATTCCAAGAAATTTAAATACATTACCAGATGCAGTTGCTTCTAGTATGATAAATAGATATTTGAAATAATCAAAATAGTAAATTTAACAACATTCGATAACATGTTACACAAGATGGCCAATAATAATGATATATCATAGCATAGAAGTGTGTTTCAAAATATATATCGTCTTCGATCATAGGTTGAAAAACACCTTATGATTGGCAAAAATGATAATACAAAAAGACAAAATGTCGTGAGTCTACAAAATCAATCATCCTATCCCTGATGATGATCACAATAAGAAACTACTGCTTGGGCCACCCTACATAGGAACCTCCTAAAAGGTCATGGGACCCCAATCACACATCTTTGTAACCTATGTGGAATATCATCTATATTAGTCTCTGGAATATCTAGTGTCAAGTGCTCTAGATGATGCTCCAAGTCGGTCAGGATCTCTGCTGATTGGCCCTATGGGGCTGGTGCTATAGTAACTGGGTGTCTCTTCTCATAAGGTTGGAGGTTGGTCGTCATGGACCCACATCTACATTTAAACTTTTGATTGTCAGTTTTGGATGATTTGAAATAAAAAATTAAAATTAAAACTTAGAAAGTGTTGAAAATGGTTTTTACCTGAATCATCCCATTGCTCTCTTGGTGGAAGAATCATGTCCCAATCGCTGCGGTAATCCATCCTGGGATATGGAAAGTCCTGAATCACAAAAAGTTGGTTGTTCAACCAAAAAAAATATGCAGGTGGAAATCAAACAACCTCTATGCCCTCAGCATGACGAGCCATTAAATCAACCCAATGAACCATTCTAGGCTCTCGAGGAAGACTAGCATCAACAAGAATATGCCGCGGGGCTAACATGGCGATCATCTCTAGAGCAAAGGTGACTACAATAAATCCATATCCAAAATTCTTTAGCTTCCCTTTCTTTGCTCTAGTTAGTTGGCCTTTCACATTTTCCAACACAGCCTCGCATCAGTTGTATATGGTGCCTCAAAAACAATCTACAACCATCTACATCTCGGATCTAGTAGCCACATGCAACACTACACTCCCGCATAGTTTGGTAACAGTGAATGTAATAAATTTAAGCTTAGGACAGATGATAGTTTTAATATCAATCTGTTTATCCTTCGGGTCTGCTTAATCATCACAAAACTCCAATCGAAGACTAGTGATAGACTGGCCACCTGGCCTAGTCCCGAAAATAGATAATTGTTTGCCCCTCTTGGACAAACCAGTCAAAAGGTATATGTCCTCTAGCTCGATTTCGAGTCGGTGGCCACCAATCACAAAGCACTGGTCCTGCGTGTTCCATCTGTCTACTAGCCATTTTAAGAGGTCTACTTAGGCCCTCATTCCTTGTATGGCCCAGAACTTATACAGTGTACATGTTCTCAATGCTTGCAATGTGGGAATATGATTTGTTGTGGCATAATCTATATCCTCGTGCTTGCATTCTCGCCAAATAAGCATTTTGAATGTCCTACAATGCATAAAAATACATATTAGAACAAGCTTGTTCAAAAAGTCTTGGGCAAAAATGGAGAAATTTAAGTTTTAAAATTCATTGCATGGGGTTCGCACCCACTGCTTACAAACAGTGCGTAGGTCCGCACGGTTTGTGAGCAATAGGTGTGGACCCATGACTTTTTTCTTTATAGAAAAAGTCGGAGTCCGCAGGGCCCGTATGTTGCACCTGTGGACCCCTGCGAGCGATTTTTTAAACCTATTTTTGCTTTAAAAATCAAATTTGAAGCCTAAAAACAAAATGTAAACAGATGAAATGCAAGTTAAGGAGGACATGGATTACCTAGAGCTAACAGTTTTCGATTCCGACGGATGGATTTTCCAGAATCTTCACAGGAACTTTTTAACCCAAAAGCTCTCACTTCTCACTCTAAACTCAAATGGTAAAATTGAAGTTAGAAATGCCCTTTTTATAAGTTTTTTCGAATAAATGAATTTTTAATTTATTTATTCTTCACTTTAAAAAGGTAAATTTTTTGAAAACATTTTTATTTATCTTAAACAGGTATGTGTAATGTTTTGATTTTTTGTGCAAAATATTGGATTTTTCGGGAAAATTGATCATTTTTCAACAAAGAACATGCTTTTATCACTTTTTCAGACTCTTTCAAAAATTTCTGAAAAAACAGAACATTGGAGTCCTCTTTAAGCCCTTTTCAGACTCTCGAAAATTGAAAAGATTGTCGAGCACTTGATTGTTCGAACTCGTTAAAATAAATGAATAATCGTCCCTTCAGTATAAGTTTACCCCTTTACAGACTGAGATGGACTATTTACGAAAAAGGTATAAGTTGACTAATTACGGTCAATAGAGTTCTCTCCCACATTATTTTATCATTTTTTGGGCTTGAGGGACTAAATTTACAAAAAATTACCCCCATGGAGTTTTCTTAAGTTTTTCTTCTGACTCCCTAAAATTGAAAAACACTGAGTGTTTCCTATACTGGACTTGTTAAAATTTAACAGTAAAGGACCTATTCAATTTTAAATAGGAACAAACCACTCCTTCTTAGGGTTTGAATTTTAAACTAAGTTGGAATCATCCAAAGGATGAGCTTATAAACAAGCAAATGTTATCCTCCTCAAGCTTGTAAAAAATAAAGAGGTACTTGCCAAAAATGGTGGGGGAAAAGAGAGAAAAATGAACATGTTTGTTACACTTTGTTTTTAAAAAAAGTTGTTAACCACTCTTGAACATGACACTTTTTGTTCACTTCGGTTGGAAAAATCCTTTGCCTAATAGTTAATCAAACCAAATTGAAAGTCTTTAGCCAGTTTCTAGGTATTAGCTTTGGGTTAGTTTTCACCAAGCCATCTGCAGTGCCGTTATGTGTTCAAGAGAACAATTCAAACAAACCATTCATTTGCTAGATATCTGGCATTCATTTTGACCATCCCTGAGTCAGTCCTTGCCAATATATTTCTTCAAAACTTAATCTATGATTTCGTGTTGTGGGCTTGCCTACGACGGATCGCTTTCTATCAAATTCAGCTCATTATCTAGGAAGTTGATATAGAAATCGTCAGTACCTTGAAATCTGCATGCCCTAATGGCAGGTTTCTCACCTTCGACGATAGGTTGCATCATTGACCTTCGATCAAATGATTCTATGACATGTTTGACTTCATCTCATTTATTCACATTTCATGGATTGTACTGAGTACTTTAAGAGCCATTGACATTACTAGTGGTTTCTCTCACACTTGTTAATAGTCCATATCATTGACTGGTAATCAAGTGGTTTCTACCATGTTCGACTTCGACACATTCATTCACATGGATAGAATCGTACTAGTTCGGGAAGCAGAAATGAAGACCTTGGATCTAGTTTCTACCATCCGGGTTGCGAGGAATTTTGTTATTATTTACACAGTGGACTATTCATAAACAAATGGTTGTGTCCATACTGTGTCTACACATGTCTATACTCTTGATGTATTAGAAAATCATTCCTATATTAGAATAGTTTAGTCAATTTTGTAGTCAGTTTTGATCTGAGTATGGGAATGCCTACCTCAGTGATGATATGTCTACATATATTTTGCATTGAATGTTTTTAAAAGTTCCATCTTGGGTGTCCACAAGATGATCCTTGAAATGATAAAGTACTTCACTCTTCATACATGATAGACTCTATCTTCATCTACTACAGAATTTGCACTTTAATGGGCAATCTGTTGCATTGAAAATTGTCACCTTGAAATTATTCTATCTATATGAGTTCATTACCACTCATACTTTCCTCCTCTACAAGTCTAAAACATAAGTTCCTCATATCAAGTCTTGAAAATAAGAGAAAATTTTTCAAAAGTTTTTTAAAACTTTGGTTCCGCACTTTCTCTTTATCTTACCTGTAGTCCTGCACCTAATGGTCATGTCTCCAACACACCTGACTGCATTGTCTCTGTGTTAAAGGTGCAGACCCCTGTAAAAGTTAAAAAGGCGCGAGTATACTTGGAAAAAAACTCACTTTCAGTTATTTCTAGAAGATTCTGGAAGGAATCTTGAGGTGGCAATTTCGCTCTTTTAAATTTCATGTAACCCATGCCTTAAGGAGCTAACCCCTTGATGTGAGGAGCTTATTCCTTTGAAGGAGGATTATATCCCTTCATAGGTGGAGCTGTAACCTCCTCCTCTGCACTATAAAAAGAAGCATTGAGCTGGTTAACTGGTTAGAGGGAGAAGCTTAGTATTTTTTGAGGCAAAATTCTATTGGAACTTAGTCTTCTTTAGTTGAGGTTTTATGAAGAGAGATTACATACCTCTATGTATCTCATTTGGAAGAGTGCAAGACTTGTCAAAGTAAAGGAAATTTCTGTTTCAGACCCCAGGAAGAACTTGTTCAACATCAAGGCTGAAAAGGTTGTAAAGTTCTTCTACTATTCAAAGTTAATACAAATATATTTGTTTTTCTCAATAAGCTATTAATTCATTGTTTATTTTATGGATTCCTTGATCACCATAATAGGCATGATTTATAATATTTTCTATGCAGGTGCTATTTAATGTTTGATTTTTTGTGATTGCAGGTCTTCAAAGATAACTCTTTCGAACGACTGGAGGATGACCACTACGAATAAGCACTGGATCTAAGGTAGGATCTTAACACCTTTATAGTATTTACTTATAAATCACATATGTCTAGAGAAATATAGGTTTGTTTGTCTGTTCGTTGCTAGACTATCTTTTGATACTAGGGAGATCGGTCTTGTCCACAAGATAAATTTATCCAACCAACACAAGCAAAGACAAATTACAAAATAAAGTCTAGGATCCTAGAGGAAACAATTATCCAGACTTATGACCAGGTGGTCATAAATTTTCTTACATGGGGCATCTGATGCAGGAGCAATCAGCTCAACATCATTATTGTATTCTAGTAGACATAGGGGGTCGTGTTTTTCAAGGAAGTTTGTTTCCTAAGAGTTGAGTTAATGTAATTATTTAATGTTTTGAGTGATTTTAATGAGAATAGGAATTAATTGAATATTGTGAGGCATAATTGTAAATGTTCTCAAATGTAGGAGAACATGAGAGATTTAGAATAGTTGAGTGAAGAGAGGATTGAGAATCGATTGTAAATCTTAAATTAGGATTCATTTCATGATTTTGTGGATTGAGAGAATCCTTAGGGATGAGAAAGAGATTTTAGGATTTTGTTGAGAAATCTATGGATCTAAACCAGGAATTAGATTTAGAATCCTTTTGTATAAATGAAAGCCTAAAAGGCATAGAAAGAGGCTAGAAATAGAGAGGCTCGAGAGGTTGGATAGGATAGACAGATAGAATATTGGAGTGTTTGTAAGCCTACGGGTAGATAATGAACAAAGGCCATTAATTAGAAGATCAGGTCGAGGAGAGACAGAGTATCAATATGTCATAATTTGTTTATGTATTTATACACAGAGAATTCAATTCTGAGTGCGTAGATGTGTGATTCAAGTGTTGATCAATAAATTATGAGTATATCATAGAATTGCATAATATATATAATCATGTAGGCGAAGTTCCGTGAACACAAAGAGGAGAGCGAGACAAAGGAGTGTAATGGATCTTTGAATCCATTTGGAGGACCAAAGTAGAGCTTTAAAGGGACAACGTTTGAAGAAAGACGCATAAATGAGTTTGGGAGTAAATGGTGCAGTGGAAGAGTGAAAGCGTGAAACCTTTGAAGAAACTCAAGAACCACATCAACACTGGAAAACAACGTAAAGCTCATTAAAAAGGGGTAGCAGAGAACAATCAGTGAAGGGCGATTTTGTAACAATGAAAGTGGATTTTGGGCGGCCTCAAAATCGTAAGTGGTATTGAGCGCGCCGCACCCGATTCCACTCATTAAATGACACGTGGCAACGAGAGGGGAGAGGAAACCACTTTATCGGGTGGTTAATCCTTGTGTTTATTATCTATTCGATATCAATGACAACCATCGGATCCATTGGGTGCAGATCGATGGTGGAGGCGTGCAATTTTAAACAGTTGGGAGTGATATCAACCGTTGGATTGGACGATACAATGGATGGTCAAGATTTGATCGGAATCTTTGGTGATCGAAGATTGGAGGAAGAAAAACACAGCAGAAGTTTTCATATGGAAGGGTGGATCCAATGATAAATATAGACGTGGTTGTATAATCTTTTCAGAGCCGCTTTATGGTTCAGGCGGAAATTTGGTGTATTTCCTTTGTATTCGTAAACTGTTGTTGGCGAGTCTTTCAATGCAAAGGTGTGATTTGAATGTTCCGATAGTCACGTATCGGGGTTGGAGGGGTGATAAGAGCATAACCGTGTAAGTAACGATGAGCGATTGTGATAAAAGTAGCCTTGGGAATTATGTTGAAGCCGTATAAAGGCGGAAAAAGGTGTGTTTGCGTATGCTTTCCTTTGTAATTAGTTTTATAAGAAAAATAGCGTCGATGGGTAAGTTTTACGTATTAACCATATATAACCAATGATAAAAGGGAAAGGTTATATATATGTGGCTTAAAGGGTTGTATAAAGGTTGCGAAGGGTTTTAACAATCCCAATAGGAGAGATTTGGGGAAGTGTTGTGGCCACCAACAACACCCCTCCTTTTTAAGTATTATTGCTAATACTAAATAAGTGGGGACCCTTAGTAAAAATCAAAAAATCAGTTAGTGTTACATTTTCTTTTTACATGAAACTTACAACATCATGGACTTAAGAAAATACCTTGAAAAATCTAAAAAACCTAAGTTTCATAATGAAGAAAATTAAATTTACTCCTTAAAGGATATCACATCACGCAAAGGATGATAGGATACACCTTCTAATGAGTTAAAATGACAAAAGGCAAGAATGCGACGCGAAACCTCATCGCATCGCATACACTGAAGAAACACTCACATTGAAAAACTTTAAAAAATCGCCGATATGTGATATCGCATATCACACATCGCAAAAATCACATGAATTACACAAGGATTATAACGATCTGCGATATTGTGATATTGCGATATTGCGACATTCTGATATTGCGATACTGCAAAGTTGCGATACTGCGATGTTGCGATACTGTGACCTTGCGATAAAAAACAGCAGGATGACATTGCGATATTGCGATACTGCGATCTGCGACATCGCAAAGAAAAATCGCGGGACCCCTCCATCGCAGTTGGTTCTGGCTCATTATTCGAGAAAACTTTTTAGCCAAGAGTTGGTCATGTATTTTAATGCGAATTAATGAGTTATTTCCAATTTTTAATGAAGTAGGGTGTTGTGCTTTTCGAAGAAATAGCTCACGTAAGGTGGCATGTTTTTCATATCTTCGGCATTTAAAAGTTTTCCTGTCATTAGTCTTTTATCATTACTTCCACCTCAATGTAAACTACAGGAAAGAAGGACGAAGCGTTATACAAGGCACTATGCAGAGAACAACGAAGAGGGAAGGCAGCGCTCCAATGAACATTTCAGAAGACACACTTAATCCATTCAATGAAGAAAAAGAGCCGAAGAACTCTTCTGAGGCATCTATCACAGATTTCTCATGTACAACCATGGTTGAATGGGTACTGAATGACGCTGATACCAGAAACAGACAGTTTAATTCTCAGTGCCAAGAGCTCACGGAACCACTATTTTTACAAATTTTGAGATTTATGCCGAATGACAGAAAAAGGCGCAAGAGGCAAAAACTGCATCAGGGAAGCCCGGATCAAGAAACAGAGGCAGTTTCTGATGCGCGATTAGCGCTTAGTGCTTAGCGCTAATCGCGCATCACTAAGAAAAATTGTTCGAAAAGGAAGGTCCCTAGTTACTCAGTTACCTGCGAGCCCCGAAAATCGCAAGAAATCAGTGATAGAAGCAAACTGGAAACAGAAAACTGAAGGAAAAGCAGAAGCAGTCCAAAGGTTAACCAAGTTGAAATGGGATTTTTACCAGGCATACATGGTAATGTTACATATTCATTGGATGATTCTCAAGTATATCATCAATTTTATTGAGAAGATAATGCCAGCTCTTGCCGATTCTGTTTGCTTAACTCAACCAAAGGCGGAAGACAGTCAGCCGACTCTACTTAGAAAAATACTGAATGCTTGCGACATTAAGGAGTAGATTTAGAAATAGTTAGTAGATTTAATTTAGAATAGTTTTGCTTAGAAAGAGGACGGTCATCTAAACCGAATCCTCGATTTTTGTAAATAAGTTATTTAGTTAGTAGTATTTAAACCCTTCTCATGCATTTAGAGAAGGGTCCAGAAATTTATCAAAAAATTGTCCTCAGAACATGCACTTTTGCACCCTCAGAGGAGGTTTTGATGAATGAATGGAATAGGGTTTATTTGATATCTGCTACTGATATTGCACTTCTATACTCTTAGTGGATGTTAAATCAAGGAGAGATAAATCAATTGTTGCTTGAAACTCATGAGTAGGACTAGTTATAAATGGTACTTTTATCTCTTAACCATTTCTGCTTATGCGTTAAAGTGATATTCAGTTTTCAGTTGTTTATACATTATAGCATGGATGCCTAAGTTATCATTTGGCACTTTTGTACGGTGATAACTATTTTTTTATGTTTAGTGTATGAATAGCTCATTTATGCGATAAGTTTTCACAATTGTTTCGTCTAACTTCTTATACGAAGTAGTTCATCTTTATTGAATTCCTTTCTGATGATAGCTGAATGATCTTTATTACCAGTTATTGTTTGAAATCTTTTTTGATCGCATAGAAGAAAGATCACACCCCGGGTTAGCATAAATTTCGATGTTTTTTTGTTTATTAGAATACAATATCATAGCATTAGATTAGATAGAAGTATTCCATTTAGAACAGGAACACCCATATTTCTCACACACACACACTGAATTGGGAAACTGGTCCCATATCCCCAGTCGGACCCGCTATACCAAACGGATAAGGAGCTGCCAACCAAGGTCCAGACCGGGCGGGTATCCCCCTTGTTGTCGACCCGATTTTCGGGGCCTTCAACATATTTTTCACTAGAAGGAGGGCCTGAACTACGAATTGCAAGTAAATCCAAATCAAAATACCATTCAGAGAGTAAATCGCCCTCACCATCTCCTTCGACTTCTCCATTACACTTAAATCCAGAGTTAGAAGTCACTAGAGCATCATCCGCTGCTACAAATCCTGAAATTTCAGAACAATCTGTTATTGAACCTCCTGAAGTCGAATCTCTGATTCATAAACTTCAGCAATTTTCCATTTCCCCTCAAAGATCTGATAAATCTCAGGGCAGCGTGACTTCGCAGTATAACCCTGCTCATCTCCTGACCAGACTTAAGAGTGAAACATTCAGTGTTCGGCCAACTGAACTACCTCTTCCCAAAAGGAAAAGAGCAAGGAAGTCACCTAAAGGGTCCGACAGCGAGACTCTTTCATCAA
>APFE031669940.1:599688-617087 GCA_000404065.3 Pinus taeda | reverse complement strand
CATAACAGGGCAATGACTCAAGATTGTTACAATCAAGAGGCAAGGGGTCTCATCACGAGCCAGCTTGTTCAGCAAAGTTATAAATCAAGTGAATGACTGTTTCATAAATTGGCTACCAAACCAAGACATTGTTCTTTAAGAATAAAAAGAAAATCAAAGAAATAAGTGTAGATGTGGATTCTTCTTTGAGAGTTGTAGGTTTCTTTAAGTAAGATACAGGATCATTGCTGGGTAAAAGGTAACCCTATCGAGGCTATGAACGCCTGCTGGGAGCAGAGGTTCTACCTACGACAAATGAGTATATTTTAAAACTGGTTTATAGAGAAGACTTTGTTTTATCTTTACAGACCAAGTAATGACTAATGTAAACACAAGGACTAACTTGAGGTAGCAAATAATCAAAGTTGAAAATAGCTGAAGAAAAATGTCATTGACAGGTTAGAGGATAATGTACTTTATCTTTCCATAATAAAGTTTAATTTTCTGAAAAATTTGTTGTTTTGGAAGCTGAAAAGGTTCAATAGAAATACAGAGGTAACCGGTTCTTCCAAGTGAATCGCCCATTGTTGTGGCCACCAACAACTCCCCTCCTTATTAAGTATTATTGCTAATACTAAATAAGTGGGGATCCTCAGTAAAAATCAAAAAATCAGATAGTGTTACATTTTCTTTTTACATGAAACTTACAACATCATGGACTTAGGAAAATACCTTGAAAAATCTAAAAAACCCAAGTTTCATAATGAAGAAAATTAAATTTACTCCTTAAAGGATATCGCATCGCACAAAAGATGATAGGATACACCTTCTAATGAGTTAAAATGACAAAAGCCGAGAATGCGACGCAAAACCTCATCGCATTGCATACACTGAAGAAACACACACATAGAAAAACTTTAAAAAATCGCCGATATACGATATCGCATATCACACATTGCAAAAATCACATGAACTACACAAGGATTATAACGATCTGTGATATTGCGATATTGCGACATTGCGATACTGCGATGTTTCGATACTGTGACCTTGCGATAAAAAAACGGCAGGATGACATTGCGATATTGCGATACTACGATCTACGACATCGCAAAGAAAAATCGTGGGACCCCTCCATCGCAGTTGGTTCTGGCTCATTATTCGAGAAAACTTTTTAGCCAAGAGTTGGTCATGTATTTTAATGCGAATTAATGAGTTATTGCCAATTGTTAATGAAGTAGGGTGTTGTGTTTTTTGAAGAAATAGCTCACGTAAGGTGGCATGTTTTGCATATCTTTGGCATTTAAAAGTTTTCCTGTCATTAGTCTTTTATCATTACTTCCACCTCAATGTAAATTGTAGGAAAGAAGGACGATGTGTTATACAGGGAACTATGCAGAAAACAACGAGGAGGGAAGGCAGTGCTCCAATGAACATTTCGGAAAACACACTTAATCCATTCAATGAAGAAAAAGAGTCGCAGAACTCTTCTGAGGCATCTATCACAGATTTCTCATGTACAACCATGGTTGAATGGATACTGAACGACACTGATACCAAAAACAGACAGTTTAATTCTCAGGGTCAAGAGCTCACGGAACCACAATTTTTACAAATTTCGAGCTTTATACCGAATGAGAGAAAAAGGCGCAAGAGGCAAAAACCGCATCAGGGAAGCTCGGATCAAGAAACAGAGGCAGTTTCCGATGCGCAATTAGCACTTAGCGCTAATCACACATCGCTAAGAAAAATTGTTCTAAAAGGAAGGTCCCTAGTTACTCAGTTACCTACAAGCCCCGAAAATCACAAGAAATCAGTGATAGAAGCAAACTAGAAACAGAAGACTGAAGGAAAAGCAGAAGGAGTCCAAAGGTTAACCAAGTTGAAATGGGATTTTTACCAGGCATACATGGCAATGTTACATATTCATTGCATGATTCTCAAGTATATCATCAATTTTACTGAGAAGATAATGCCAGCTCTTGCCGATTTTGTTTGCTTAACTCAACCAAAGGCGGAAGATAGTCAGCCGACTCTACTTACAAAAATACTGAATGCTTGCGACATTAAGGAGTAGATTTAGAAATAGTTGGTAGATTTAATTTTAGAATAGTTTTGCTTAGAAAGAGGATGGTCATTTAAACCGAATCCTCAATTTTTGTAAATAAGTAATTTAGTTAGTAGTATTTAAACCCTTCTCATGCATTTAGAGAAGGGTCCAGAAATTTATCAAAAACTTGTCCTCAGAACATGCACTTTTGCACCGTTAAAGGAGGTTTTGGTGAATGCATGGAATAGGGTTTATTTGATAGTTGCATTTGATATCTGCTACTGATGTTGCACTTCTGTACTCTTAGTAGATGTTAAATCAAGGAGAGATAAATCAATTGTCTCTTGAAGCTCATGAGTAGGATTAGTTATAAATGGTACTTTTATCTCTTAACCATTTATGCTTATGCGTTAAAGTGATCTTCAGTTTTTAGTTGTTTATATATTACAGCATGGATGTCTGAGTTATCATTTCGCACTTTTGTACGGTGATAACTATTTGTTTATGTTTAGTGTATGAATAGCTCGCTTATGTGATAAGTTTAACAACTGTTTCGTCTAACTTCTTATACGAAGTAGTTCATCTTTATCGAATTCCTTTCTTATGATAGCTGAATGATCTTTATTACCAGTTATTTCTTGAAATCTTTTTAGATTGCATAGAAGAAAGATCACACCCCGGGTTAGCATAAATTTCGATGTTTTTTGTTTATTAGAATACAATAGCATAGCATTAGATTAGATAGAAGTATTCCATTTAGTACAGAAACACCCTTCTTTCTCACACACACACACACTGAATTGGGAAACTGGTCCCATATCCCAAGTCGGACCCGCTATACCAAACAGATAAGGAGCTGCCAACCAAGGTCTAGATCAGGTGGGTATCCCCCTTGTTGTCGACCCGATTTTTAGGGCCTTCAACAGGAAGGATTTAACAAAGGTTTAAATGAAGGATATAAGGAGGTAAATATTTTCGGTAGGATTCTTAAGTGGGGTGATATGAGTCCCGATAACAAGGTTTTAGACTATGGCTAGTCTATTAATATGTTTCCACATGAAAGATAATGAAAAGGGCCTTAACCATCACTATTAATGAAGTTTTGGCGTGGTAGGTGTTGAGTACTAAAGAAGGTATGTTTTTGGTAATTATTTGAGCATCTTTTCATTGGAACTTACAAACCTTTTGCATCATGAACTAGGAAAATGATAAGGAATTGTAATAAAACTTGTGAAATTAATATGCAAGACGAAAACACTGACAATTGTCATTTCCTTATGCAGAAAGAAGGGAAAACAAGAAACTGTTGTTCCAAAGGAAATGACAAGGACGGGTTAACTGTTGTCCCTTTGACGGGGAACCATATGCAAACAAGGCAAAAAAAATCAAAGCGAATCAGCCCTAGAAAGGAAGTGGAGAATCGGCTCGGCGCAGGAAAACAAAGAGATGACCAAGGACTAACGGTTCGGCGAATCCCTCTGGATCCTTGATCCTGAGGGATCACTGCTTTAACTATTTTTGCACCTAGATATCTTCGCCTTCACCATTATAAAAGGGGGAACACTGTTGGCTCGAGGGGGGTTAGAATCTGTTATGTTTTATGTAATTTCCTTTAAGATTAAAACTTTGATCATCTAGTCTCCTTAAGAACTAATCTATTGTAATTCCTCTTTCTGCGTTAATACAAACTTGGTTGTTATTTCATCTCTAAGTCTCGAATAACTTCAAGCGGTGTACCCCTGAAGGCTAAGGGCCCGGCCCTGGAGGACACTTGCTCCTGTACTATTACGTTTGGTTTATGCGTGGTTTTCTTATCAACGTTATTTGGTAATCTGATGTGTTTTGTAAGTTTACATCACATGCTCTGTTATGTTTAATTTATTAAGGTTTCTAAAGATAGAACTATTGCATTGACTCTACATTGTATCGATGTTCTTTTAAGTGTTGATATAATATTACTAGTCTTTACAGAATACTGTTTCTATTTAATTACAGAGCCTCTGTGTTGTGCACTTGTTCATTGACATTACGGAATTCATCTTGGGAGTTATGTTCTTGAGATTGTTGGATCTATAAACAATGTTGTTCTATTTTGAAATGCAGTCGTACTCTTTCTAACTGAGATTGATAACTGGATCAGATTACTATTAAGGTGTGCCATATGTATATATGGTTTTCAAGCGCTATTCTATAATTCATCATTAATCAGTGTTGTTCCATTTTGGTGTGTTTTTCAATCTGTCCTTAAGAGTGAAGGATTTCCATTTGATTTCTGTAGATTACGATTAGTGCATTTGATCTTGTGGACTAAGGTGTTACTGCTTGTTAGACTTAGTTGTTGTTACAGTTTCTTGTTTGTTGTTCCATTTCAGGTTTGTTGTTCTATTTCTTAATTGTTGTTCCATTTCTTATCTGCCGTTTCAATTCCTGTCATTTGTTATTTTGGTGTGAAGAATGATCTCAGGTTGTAGTGAGCATTGACATCTACTGTCCGGCTCCCAGATCCACGATCTGTTCTCTGGTTTCCTTTTCCATCAGTTTATTAAGGGATGAGTTATTGCTACTAAACCCTTGACTAATAAATTGCTTAGTTTTCTGAATGTGTGGTTTAATCTTTTTAAGTAGTTAGTTGTAAACAAGCATCTGTTTACTCTTGTATTTTTGAACATTGTACCACTAGCATTACTCTGGCAAATGATAGCCTAAGACTGAGACACTCTTTGAAATAACAAAATGTTCCCGGATTGACATATTAATGTGAGGTAATTAGAGGTGAAAGAGACCCTTTTTATAGCTCGACATTTTGGCGTCGTTTCCAGGGAAAGAGTGTAGCCATTTGTTCTTTTTTCAAAGTAGTGTACAAACCTGCTAGGGAAGAATTGGGTTTTAAAAATGGAAGGTAAGAATCTACGTGTGGAGCATGTAATAGCCTTGCTCCTCTGCCTGCTTTCCTATAGATTTGCTGCTGTTTTGTTTAGGTAGAATTTAGTAGTTGATTTGTGTGCATGAGTAAGCAGAAAAAGCCAAAAAAGAATTCCAAACCTCTACCCAAGCCAGAAAAAGCTAAGCGGCCGGTGACCCTTGGCCAAGCAACCTTCATAGACAAAATATTCAAGAAAGCAGAATTTCAGCTCTCAGTAGGACCCAAAAAATTTATTTCTAGACAACCTACTAGTTCCCTTCAGGCCACAGGATCACCATCTGTAGCCTTTGCTGAGGTGCATAGCCAAAATGAAGAGCAGGACTTTCAAGAAGTCGAAAATTCTACTCCAGAACTATTGTAGGAAGGGAATTTCAGTAATATTTGTGAAAGAGGAGGAGAGACAAGGGAAACCGAGGAACCGAGATCTTCTCTTGGGACAACTTAACCATTCATCAGCCTAGAGAAGGGAAGTGCTACAAAAATCATTTTTGAAGAAACTCAATCTCCTCAGACATTAGGCACTCTCATTATCCCAGATAGAGGAAGTGCTATTAAGACCATTCCTGTTAAATCCATTCCCCCTCAACCTAGGAATACCCTCCTAGATATCCCATAAGGTTATTGGCATATATTCAACCAAATGGCTCAAAACCAGCCAAACACCCAAACCTCTACATTACAATACCCCATAGTGGATTCTGCAGCAAATGCGCCTATGAAAACAATCTCTCTTCAACATATCCCTACATTCCACAGTCTTACATCAGAAGACCTGGATGCATTTCTATTTGAATTTGATGTGCTGTGTAGGGGATATGATTACACCACCGACCCCCAGAAACTGAAATTATTTCCCTCTACATTAAAAGGGGATGCTTTAAGATGGTTTATGGGATTAGGTGGTGGGGTTATAAATAACTGGGATCAAATGAAAGAATCTTTTCTAAAAAAATATCAGGACTATTGCAGGTCTAGATAACTGAAGGACGAAATATTCGAGATGATAGCTAGACCAAATGAAACATTAGAGGAGTATGTGGAGTGTTTTCAGTATATTATTGAAAGATCTCCTTATGCATCACTGCCTTTACCTGATAATGTGTTAAAAACAACATTAATAAGGGGCATGAAGGAACAATGGATTGGAACATTAAACATTATGGGAAAAGGAGATATTTATCAAGAAAATTTCACTGACATTATTGATTTATGTATCAGGAGCTCGAGAGGTAGCACAAGATTAAAACCGGCAGAACATGATCGGTTTGTAAAAGATAATAAAATTTCAACATGAGTAACGCGTGTAGAAATTGCAAATTTATTGGAAAATTTTAAAACTGATATACTAGGGACACTAACTACACAACTTGATATTATGCAGGCCAAACAGAAGCAAATTGAGGCAGAACAAAATTTGGCAATCTTCTGTCCCCGATGCAGAAAAAAGCATATCCATAAGGAGTGTCGACTGGATGCAGTCCAAACATGCGCCATCTTCACAAAAGATCACCTTACGAAAAGTTGTCTCTCACTTCCCGGATTAAAAGCAGTATCTAAGGAAGCAGAAGAAGAGCCAGAGTCAGTGTATTTTCTCAACCAACGCCGTCGGTGGCAACCGCGACAATCTGGTATGTTTCCAAACCCAACTTCTTCTTTTCAGTCTCTGTAGTATAATTCTCAATGATATAACATGTGGAAAAGTCAATTCCAATCCCCGTTTCCAAACTGGTCACCACAGTCGTTTCCTTCCTCAACCCCGTGGCTAAATCAGGCAAGCCAACCTGGTTGGCCGAATCTTCCTTATACCCCACCATATTGGCAAAGTAATGCATACCCACCACAATGGACTCCCCCTACTTCACAAAGTTCAGCCTGGGAGATAAACTGGCAGAGACCGGTGCATCATCCAGTAGGAACCATTCCGCTCCCTCAACCTACACTGCCAGCCTTACAACAAAATCCCCAGTCTAATTTGAGACCGCAACTCCCAGCCAAACCCAACCCCAATCCAAATAACAGGCTGGTCCAATCTGTCCAAATCATAGAAACACCAGAAATAGGAGCCGATTTGAAGGCGTGTAATTATCTTCAATTAAGATCTGGGCATATTATTGAAACCGAGGGAGATAAGACAGTTCAGGTTGAAAATCAGTTACCCAGAGAATATCTGTCACAAGAAGAGGATGTGAATAAAAAACAAACTCATAATCAAGCAACCACATCCTCTCCCCCATTCCCAGAACAATTAATCATACCACGACCTATACAATATCCTAATTTTGACATTATGGGAGAATTACAAAATTTGTACATAAGAATTCCATTCCTCCTAGCCATTCAAGACATCTCGATATACGCAAAAACTATCAAATAATTGTGTATAAAGAAACCAAGGAGGAATATAACAAATAATCCAAGATTCCAAGTAGTTGGTACTCTATCTGACTTATTATCAGGAAAAGAAACACCAAAGAAACACCCATTAAATATAAAGACCCAAGAAATCCAATAGTAACTGTGCAAATTTATGGTCAGACCCTTTCCAATGCCTTAGTTGATCTAAGAGCTGCAATCAATATCTTAACAACCACTACTTGCCAAAAGCTAGGCGTTACATCTGTAGAACCCACCTCTACCTTGCTAGAATTGGCTGATCGATCTGTGGTTAGGCCGGAGGGCACACTACATGATGTCATGGTCTCTTTTGACTCCTGGGAATATCCAACCAATTTTCTAATAATAAATCCAAAAACCCGACTTGATGGACATCCATTGATTTTAGGTAGACCTTGGCTTGCCACTGCCGATACTTATATTGGCTGCCGGTAAGGAAATATGACCATAACCAGAGGAGCAAATATCAAGAACTTCGTTCTATATCTTCCAGCGCAGCCAAGTGTCACAATAATCAAAACTAATAGGCACCCTGTATCATACCTTAATCCTCATCTAAAATATGTGGTAAAAGCTAAACTTGAAAAACTTTTAGATGTCAATTTCATCTATCCTATCTCTGATAGTAAATGTGTCTCTCCGCTTGTGGTGGTACCAAAAAAGAATGGGAAATGGAGAATCTGTGTGGACTACAGAGAGCTAAATAAAGCAACACAAAAAGACCACTTCCCTCTCCCATTCATCGACAACGTATTAAACACTTTGGTAGGAAAGAAATTCTTTTCTTTCCTGGATGGCTTCAGTGGATACAATCAGATTTAGATTGCCCCTGAAGACTAAGACAAAACTACTTTTACTTGTCCTTGGGGAACATTTCCCTATCGAGTTCTACCTTTTGGCTTATGCAATGCTCCTGGCACATTCCAAAGGGCTATCCTCAGCATTTTTGCAGACTTAATAAATGAAGGACTTGAAGTATACAAGGATGACTTTACACCATACGGAGATGATTTTTATCCAACATTGGATACACTAGAAAATGTCCTACAACGCTACATTGCTACCAGGCTTTGTTTAAGCCATGAAAAATGCTATATGATGATGATGGAAGGACTTATCCTAGGACACTATATTTCAGCAGCTGGCATTCAGGTAGACCCAGCCAAAATCTAAATAATTTTTCTTATTCCCACTCCTACCACTCAAACGGAGATACATAGTTTTCTTGGAGTTTCTGGTTATTATAGGAGGTTTATAGAACATTATTCACATATTGTCGCACCTTTTTATGCACTAATTGGTAACGTTGATTTTCTTTGGACAGAAAAATGTGAACATGCTTTCAAGGATCTGAAGAAGCTTGTGTCCACAACCCTAGTCCTTTGAGGACCAAATTGAGACTTGCCATTTCAAATATGATCTGATGCCTCAGATACAGCCATTGGAGCAGTCCTCGGGTAGGAAGAGGATAAAAAACCATATGAAATTTATTACATTAGCAAAAATTTATCCCCTGCTGAATTAAACTACACTGTTATTGAAAAATAATTTCTAGATGTAATACATGTTGTCAATAAGTTTAGACATTACATTACTGGATATCCTGTTATCTTGTACATAGATCATTCTGCCATAAACTATTTAGCAAACAAGCCTATGAAAAGTGGCAGAATAAATAGATGGTTGATTTTATTACAGGAATTTGATATTACAATCAAGGATCGACCTGGAAAAGAAAATCCTGTAGCTGATTTTCTCTCAAGAATGCCAAAGCCAATCGATGCAGCAGCAGTTGAAGATCAATTTCCAGATGAGCATCTGTTTGTTGTGGCTGTTCAAACACCCTGGTATGATGATGTTTCCAATTACCTAGAAGTAGGTAAATTATCAAAGCATCTAACCCCTAATGAGCAGAAACAGATTGTTCAGCGGAGTGCTCGATTTTCTTGGATTGGGGGCTATTTGTTCCACACATGGGCAAACATGCATATCAGGAGATGCGTTCGAGAAGATGAAATCTTTAACATTTTAAAAGCCTGCCATGACAGACCATGTGGCGGACATTTCACCGATCGCAGAACTGGACATAAGGTGCTGCAAACAGGGTATTATTGGCCCACGATTTTCAAAGATGTAAAGAACTTCGTCCGAGCCCGTGACAGTTGCCAGAAAGCAGGACACCCTGGTCAGTCTGATGAGATGCCTCTGAAACCACAGCTAGTCATCGAACCATTCGAGCGATGGGACCTTGATTTTGTTGGACCAATTAACCCATCATCAAATCAGAAAACATATATTTTGTGGCAACAGAATATGTCACCAAGTGGTTTGAAATAGAGGCATTGCCAAGATCTATAGAGGATTTTGTCATACAATTCTTGTTCCATCTATTTTTGCGTTATGGCCTTCCAAGACAGATAATTAGAGATGGTGGACCACAGTTTGCTGGAAACAAAATAGCTGCAACACTGAACAACTATCATGTCTAGCATAAAATCACTACTCCATACCACCCATAGGCAAATGGGCAGGTAGAAAGCAGCAATAAAATAATAGAAGCAATCCTAACGAAAACCATTGCGTCACATAGACGTGATTGGGCTGCCAGACTACTCGAAGCATTGTGGGCTTATAGAACAACATGGATAAGTATCACTGGTTACTCACCTTATCAATTATTGTTTGGAAAACAACCCATTTTCCCCATAGAATTCGAAATCCAAACATTGCAAACAACACAGGAAGTTGGCTTAAATCTAATCGAGGCACAGATTAATCAATTACAACAGATCAATGAGCTGGACAAAATGAGGCTCTATGCACTTCAAAACACTGCATTGATCCAACAACAGCGAGCTAAATGGCATGATTCTCTCATTAAAAATAAAGTCTTCCACGAAGGACACTAGGCACTTTTGTACGATTCGAGGTTTCAGGACTTCCCCGGGAAACTCCAGACTCATTGGTTGGGACCATACGAAATCTAGAAAGTACATGACAATGGTATCCTTACTCTAATCACTATTGATGGTTCTGGATATGCCTTCAAGGCAAATGGCCACCGTGTTCGTCTTTATCGCAAACCACTCACTCAGGAGTCCTTCTGCCAGCAGCTACACCAAAAATATGATATGGAAATTTTTGGGGAGGGAGAGAAGTATTTCTCACCTGTGATTCATTAAGAAAGTTATTTCTTTTCACAATTTGTACATAATTTCTTTTCTTTTGTTGAATTATTTTTGTACATATTTTTGAATCAACGATTTGCCGTTACTTTTCGAAGTAGCAACAATGTCGTTATTTTTGTTCTTCCTTTTCTCAAAAGGAAAACATTTTCTTCCTATTGTTCCTTTTTCAAAAGAACATCACCCTTTGGATCAGCCGTCATTTTGCTTTAATTTTGTTCTTTTTCTTTATTTTTGCTTTCTGCTGTTCCTTTTCCAAAGGAACATCATTTTTTATTTTTGCTGTTCTTTTTCCAAAGGAACGACATTTGTGTGTTTTGTTGTTCCTTTTCCAAAGGAACAACATTTTCGATTATTGATGTTCATTTTCCAAAGGAACGACATTTCTGTGTTTTGTTGTTCCTTTTCCAAAAGAACAACATTTTCGGTTTTTGTTGTTCCTTTTTCAAAGGAACGACATTTGTGTGTTTTGCTGTTCCTTTTCCAAAGAAACAACATTTTCGATTTTTGCTGTTTCTTTTCCAAAGGAACAACTTTTTTGTGTTTTTGTTGTTCCTTTTCCAAAGGAACAAAATTTTTTATTT
Source organism: Pinus taeda (assembly GCA_000404065.3). Classification (NCBI taxonomy): domain Eukaryota; kingdom Viridiplantae; phylum Streptophyta; class Pinopsida; order Pinales; family Pinaceae; genus Pinus; species Pinus taeda. Next base: position 605,972 of record APFE031669940.1, on the reverse strand, counting down.
ATGTTGTTCATTTTCCAAAGGACCGACATTTCTATGTTTTGTTGTTCCTTTTCCAAAGGAACAACATTTTCGATTTTTGCTGTTCCTTTTTCAAAGGAACGACATTTGTGTGTTTTTTTGTTCCTTTTCTAAAGGAACAACATTTTCGATTTCTGTTGTTCCTTTTCCAAAGGAACGACATTTGTGTGTTTTGTTATTCCTTTTCTAAAGGAACAACATTTTCGATTTCTGATGTTCCTTTTCCAAAGGAACGACATTTCTGTGTTTTGTTGTTCCCTTTCCAAAGGAACAACATTTTCGGTTTTTGTTGTTCTTTTTTCAAAGGAACGACATTTGTGTATTTTGTTGTTCCTTTTCCAAAGCAAGAATATTTTCTATTTTTACTGTTCCTTTTCCAAAGGAACGAAATTTCTGTGTTTTGCTATTCTTTTTCCAAAGGAATAGCATTTTTTATTTTTGTTGTTCATTTTCCAAAAGAACGACATTTCTGCGTTTTGTTGTTCCTTTTCCAAAGGAACATCATTTTTAGTTTTTGTTGTTCCTTTTTGAAATGAACGACATTTTTGTGTTTAGCTGTTCCTTTTCTAAAGGAACAACATTTTCGATTTCTGTTGTTTATTTTCCAAAGGAACGACATTTCTGTGTTTTGCTGTTTCTTTTCCAAAGGAACAACATTTCAATTTCTGTTGTTCCTTTTCCAAAGGAACGACATTTGTGTGTTTTGTTGTTCCTTTTCCAAAGGTACAACGTTTTCGATATTTGTTGTTCCCTTTTCAAAGGAACGGAATTTGTGTTTTCTGTTGTTCCTTTTCCAAACGAACAACATTTTTTATCTTTTTATTATTCCTTTTTCCAAAAGAAACACCACTTGCATTCTTTTGCTCTCCCTTTTTGAAACAACTTGTTCCCCATGCTGTTCTATATTAAGGATGCTTACTGTTTCTGTTCTTTCAAGTCTTTTAGAATACAGTTATGCACTTATGCAATGGATACAAAATCACAACATACTGAAATCAATGAATCATAAAATCGCTATTTTTATAAGAAATTGCTCTGAATTGGTAAGAGGACAGAAGGAAGGACACACTTACTCATTATCTTTTGTTATCATTGTTATACTAATTATGCTCTAATTGGTTATCTTTATCATGTTGGTCCCTTTTAATCCTCTTTGATTAGTATTCAGGAATAAGACCAAAGGGTTTATATCTTCCTATTGAGATACTAAGACTTCTTCCACCATTCCTACTCTTAAGGAGTGTTGAACCACCCTTTGTGTATGAATAGGGAAAGTGCTTTATGAAAAAGAAAGAAAAAAGAGAAAACAATGATCTCTTAATGACTTATAAGTTGTCAAATGCAGGATAGGGGGTCTCATCAAGAGCCAGCCTACCATGATCATGAAGACGAAAGCGAAGTGGCATTCCCACTATGGCCACCACACCAGGGATATGGTCCAAAAGGTATGTCAAATAAAGAACCCTTGGAACAGGAGGTCTCATCACGAGCCAGCCTGCCCACCTTTCGCTCCTTCCTCGTAAATGACATTATGGCTAACTGGTCACCAAGCCAACATAATGACCTACATTTTGACATCACACAACATTTCCTAAGCATACACAAAGGATCATGGTTCCATGGGTGAAATAAACAACTCTGCCAAGGTTATGGACACCTGTCGGCAACAGAGCACTATTAATGGTATTGAAGTCACATTATTTACACCAATAGGTAGTTATTAGCACCCTTCTATTTCTTATTCCTTAGTAATCAATCATATATTATTTCCCGAACCATACAACGCATGTACATCTATTATCACCAATCATGACAGAACAATTGACAATGACCGCATGAGACTCCATATCCACGACAGATGTCCTATCCCCCCAGCCTCACATCATATCACCGCAGTTTCTTACGTATTAAGCAACCCAACTCTACACCTCGATTTCGATAATTTGCTACTTTTGTAAACATGGCATATTGCCATGTGCTGTTCCTTAAGGACTCTGCTTCAAAATGGCACGTCGCTCCTTTATTTGATGGTCGGGATGGCCTATCACATTGCGGGGGGGGAGGTTAACCTCATCATTCCCTGGATTACATGTCAAATCACCATTCGGGAAGCTATGTACTTGGGAATAGCATGACTCAATGGTATACTATTTTTTATTTTTTTGCGTGACTTGCTGTTCATAAGCGATTTCCATTGTATACTTTGCAGCATTAGATTTTGAGCGAGTCTTGCGTTTGTCAGCCTATCTGTGTTTCAACAGCATGAACAACTGTCGTTCTATTGATATTTTACAGCGAAACCATAAACATGGGAGGAAGATCGATTCAGAGAGAACCGCGAGTGTTAACAGTCTTTGCTGCTGCCTGGGAAATCCTGGCAAAAGCAGGGTGGCTAACTTATCTCAATCACTTACAGGAATTCAACGAGACTGTAGCAATTGAATTCTTGCAGAAATTGCAAGAGGATCACTCCACAGTGAGGGGGAGACACATAGCAGTCACTGATGACATAATCACAGAAGTCTCAGGACTGCCAGTCGTTGGTCCTATATGGACGTTAAAGAATGAGAGATTGCAGAAGATCATAGAAATCTTCTAGGAGGAAGGCCAGAGCCTGACAATTAGAGGAAAGGGGGTTCTGCCAGTAGCATTAGGAGAGTCGCGGGAGGAATTGGTGAAGACCATTCAAAGCTACATCACCTGTGAAGGCAGAAAAGACGTGTTAAGACCACGACATCTTAAGCTCTTAGCTATATTAAAGCAAAAATGCTCTGTAAAGTTACCTGCATTTTTGAATTCATTACTTCATATGACGTTTCATGGAGCATAAAAAAGGCACAACATGTAGATTTAGTTGTTAGTCATCATGGGTTGATTTGGTTAATAGTCAGTCATAGCCTTACCCAACAGCAGAGCAGCTGGAAAGAGCTAATTTCTATGATAGATGGAGGATTGACCACACCATCCCCAAAATGTAAACATGCCACCAGTACACTTGAGCGTCCAGAAAAACGAAGGAAATCGGTCCAGCTAGCACGGCTATGAGGGAGGCTGGAGAAGCCCCAAGGAAACACTAGCCAACCGGTAGAGATAGAAGATGAGCAACCCCCATGATTAGAAGGGGAAGAGAATGAGAAAGGCATGCAGGAAAAAGAGGAAGGAGAAATGGAAGAAGAAACCGAGCAATCTAAGCAGGAGGAGGAAACGGAACTGCAGGAAGGTAGCCCATTGTAGAATCCATTGAGAGAAGATGAATTGGCCAAAGTTTTGGCCAATATGGGCGAATATGGCCAACCTTCCAGTCCATTAGATCTCCATGCCGAAAAGGAACCTCAGGAGGGAAATGGACCTGAAAAATTACATGCAAAGGAGGTAGAAGAAGAGAATCTGCCTGTTCATGATGAAAATATGATAGGAGATGCAGAACAAGAACAATCCGTTCCTAGCCAGATGACACCAGAAGAAATTCTGGAGGAAAGGGGGGGCAGAAAAGGAAGTCATCCAAGAAATAACAGAATCAGTTAGGCTTCTTGCCCCGAAGGAACTAGAGCAGAGCAACAAAGAAGCACCCCAGAGAGAAAATCAGGGAATTAGTCACAGTCCAGGCCGCAGTGAACGGTCTGTTGTTCCTTCTAAGGAAATTGAGGAAATTAAGAAATTACGAAAAGAACAGTAGAGACTACTGAATGTAATAGTTCAACTCCAACAACAGATCAAGATTTTAAAAGCAAGGAAAAGGGTAAAAAGGACTTCGGGAAGGAAAAATGCAACCGCTCCAGCAAAACCCCTCAAGACAAAGGATCGGAGGACTAGAGTCCATCCTGCTGTTCAAAACCCTGTCGAAAAGCATGCTACTATTCCAAATAATGTTGAGAAGCAGATTGTTGTTCAAATTAAAAAGGAACAGCATTGGACTGATACCCACGTTAAGATAGAAATGGATGATATGTTGACCTGCGATAAGGAAAGTCAGACATAGACACCACCTTCGGGAGTGATAAGGGTCATGAACGCGAAACAACGCAATAGGAAAATTCAGGTAAAACTCCCGGCCTCCATTGCCGCATGGGAAAGAGATTCGAAAATGGTAACCCTACGAAAGGATTTGAAGCAAGCTCAGCAAGCAGCAAAAAAGCTTATAGAGCAAACGGTCCATCGAGAAAAGTATGAAGAGCTACAACAACAGCTTCGGAACGTCAATCTATCTGAAAGCCAGGCCTTTGAAGGGTGGCGAAGGGAAGAAGGAAAAGTTGTGAAGGTAACTCGTAGGTTAGATATATTTATCAAGCAGATGGATACCTTATGTTCTTTATACAATGACGTCCTAACATGTAGAGCCCCTGCTAAGAATTATGCCTTGTTTTTAATGGAACGATATTTGCAATTGAAAATAAAGGCTGTTAAAGCAGGTGCTCCCATACAAATTAACGCCATCGATGATTTTATAAACTGTTGTAAGCACTACGGGGTAAATGTTCAGAGACTACTGTGTGAGTTTTATTTACATAACCTTGTATTAGACTAGTGGACGGAGCTGAACCCTGGCCCTTTTGTTGGGGATATCCAATTACAGGCATTTATTTCATTTGGGGTTAATCAAATTAATGGCTTAAAGCCTATAATGCTTTCCAAAGACAAGAAAACGGATTAGATTTGTGGGTAAGAGCTGAGCCTAGGAATCTAGTACAGTTTCAGAGAGAACATAGAAACTTCATGAAGACTCTAGGTGTAATTGAAGCATTAGGACCCATTCATGAGGCAATCATTCGACAGGGAATATAATACTTTTTCTCTATCAAAGACCTTGCCATTGATGCGGCTAAATTTCAATATCAGATCTCTAATCCGAATATCCAACTCAGGGAACCATTTAAGTATGAAAATTTTAAATTAGCCACCAACAGCTTGCACCTCTATGGCGAAGTCATTTTGATGGAAGGGCTATCCTGGTTAGGATATAGGTTCTGGAGTCCAATTATTTGGCACCTTGCATCCGGGTAGCAAGCCCTGTATGAGATGCATGAGGGTCAGACAAGCCATTTCTTTGAACACCTAGTTATGCATCATGGTTGTAGGCCTTCACATGAGATTCCATCTCCAGCCTACTCTCTTACTGCCTTACATGTCAACTACAATGTTTTCATGAGGGCATGAAAAAGGGTACGCAGGGGGGTGTGTGGAGTACTAAAGAAGGTATGTTTTTGGTAATTATTTCAGCATATTTTCATTGGAACTTACAAACCTTTTGCATCATGAACTAGGAAAATGATAAGGAATTGTAATAAAACCTGTGAGATTACTATGCAAGATGAAAACACTCACAATTGTCATTTCCTTATGCAGAAATAAGGAAAAACGAGAAACTGTTGTTCCAAAGGAAAGGACAAGGACGGGTTAACCGTTGTCCCTTTGACGGGGAATCGTATGTAAACAAGGCAAAACAAATCAAAGCAAATCAGTCCTGGAAAGGAAGTGGAGATATTAGCTCGGCGCAGGAAAGAAAATAGATGATTGAGGACTAACGGTTTGGCGAATCCCTCAGGATCCTTGATCCTGAGGGATCGCTGCTTTAACTATTTTTGCACCTATATATCTCCACCTTCACCATTATAAAAGGGGTAGCACTGTTAGCTCTAGGGGGGTTAGAATCTGTTATGTTTTATGTAATTTCCTTTAAGATTAAAACTTTGATCATCGAGTCTCGTTAAGAACTGATCTATTGTAATTCCGCTTTATGCATTAATACAAACTTGGTTGCTATTTCATCTCTGAGTCTGGAATAACTTCAAGCGGTGTACCCCTGGAGGCTAAGGGCCCAGCCCTAGAGGACACTTGCTCCTGTACTATTACATTTCATTTATGCATGGTTTGCTTATCGATGTTATTTGGTAATCTGATGTGTTTTGTAAGTTTACATCACATGCTCTGTTATGTTTAATTTAATAAGGTTTCTAAAGACAGAACTATTGTATTGACTCTTGTTATCCATGAATAGTGTCCACTCGGATGCTGCTATTCCCACTAAGATGAGTGGCTATATTAGAAACAAACAATTAAAGTTTATTATTGTTTCCTTTTATGAAAATAGATGAGAGGAGAACCAACAGGGCCAACCCGAGTCTTGCGTTTGATTTCCTCTCCTTCTTGATAGAGTTTCACCACTTCTTCTTTGTCTGCCTAGCTTCAAAAGGACCTGTGGAATCACAGCAACATACTACTATGCAAGAAACAAGGATCTAAATTCATAAATAATACAGGATCAGATG
>APFE031669940.1:581880-592036 GCA_000404065.3 Pinus taeda | reverse complement strand
TGATTAGTGTCTTCTCTCTGATAGTTCCTACTTCCACTTGGAGAATGATGATCTCTTACTCATCCCTGGTCGAAAAGGAGTGGCAAGTGTCAGAGGGGAAGCTTTTGGAAGATTCCATGATCTTCCACCTCGCATTTTGTCCCTTCGATTTGTCCATTCTCGACCATCGCACCCTACAGAGGAGAAAATTAGTATGCATTGCACCCTGTAGATTGGGAAGGTGATATGCATCGTACCCTATGCATTGAGCTTTCAGTATGGTCCAGTTTTGACCATTTATGAGTAGTTTTTAGTGGAGAACTTCTGGGAGATGATGTAATCAGTTGACTTTGTTCCTTTAGGCAGTGAAGCAACACTATTAGGGACTTAGGAGCCCTCAGTTTATGGACATTTATGATTGGGGTTGAAGTGCCCAAAAATGTCTATAGCAACTCTGCATCGTATCACTATTCTTTTAAGTGTTGATATAATACTGCTAGTCGTTACAGAATACTGTTGTGTTTAATTACATAGCCTTTGTGATGTGCACTTGTTCATTGACATTACGGAATTCATCTTGGGAGTTATGTTCTTGTGATTGTTAGATCTATAAACAATGTTGTTTTATTTTGAAATGCAGTCGTACTCTTTCTAACTGAAATTGATAACTGGATCAGATTACTATTAAGGTGTGCCGTGTGTATATATGGTTTTCAAGCGCTCTTCTATAATTCATTATTAATCAGTGTTGTTCCATTTTGGTGTGTTGTTCAATCCGTCCTTAAGAGTGAAGGATTGTCGTTTGATTCCTGTAGATTACGATTAGTGCATTTGATCTTGTAGACTAAGGTGTTACTGCTTGTTAGACTTAGTTGTTGTTACAGTTTCTTGTTTGTTGTTCCATTTTAGGTTTTTTGTTCTATTTCTTAATTGTTGTTCCATTTCTTATCTGCCGTTTCATTTGCTGTCATTTGTTATTTTGGTGTGAAGAACAATCTGAGGCTGTAGTGAGCATTGACATCTATTGTCCGGCTCCTAGATCCACGATTTGTTCTCTGGTTTCCTTTTCCACCAGTTTACAAAGGGATGAGTTATTGCTACTAAACCCTTGACTGATAAATTGCTTAGTTTTCTGAATGTGTGGTTTAATCTTTTGAAGTAGTTAGCTGTAAACAAGCATCTGTTTACTTTTTTGTTTTCGAACACTATACTACTAGCATTACTCTGGCAAATGATAGCCTTAAACTGAGACAATATTTGAAATAACAAAACGTTCCCAGATTGACATATTAATGTGAGGTAATTAGAGGTGAAAGAAACCTTTTTGTAGCTCGAGAATAGGTTATATCTATTCCTAGGAAAGCAATTTATACATAAATCTATATGCATACTGTGGATTAAGCAAGAGTAACTTTGCACCAAAAATAAAATTTATAACTTGTATGATGTATTAGACTTTCATAACTTTATTTTCTAAGTAATTATAAGCCTATAATTTATAACGTTAATCTTTAATATACAAGTTCATAAGCTCTAATAACAAGTTTACAAATGACTTCATTATATAATTTTAGTATAACATTATAACTATGAAATATAATATAACTTTATAACAATATCACTTTATATCTTTATATAATTTATTACGTATAATTTCTAATTATCGAGTTCATATACATAAGAAAGACGACGGAGACAAACTTCACCTGTAGGCATTTTCCATTTATAAATTAATTATCAAATTATTATTGACTTCATATGATTGAGTTTAATAATTCATTTCATATCGTTCACTATGTGAATTTGGTAAATAATGGTTTGAAATTTTATTTTTATCATATTTTTATTTAAATTTTTAACATTGTTATTATTCGTTTTAAGATGTATAAGAGTGATTTAGCTGAAAAGTAGTTTGTTGTTGCAATAATAATTTTTTTTTGGGATAGAAACATAAAAATAATTCTTTGCGGAAAGAATGTAGGGAAACAAATAGAAGATGAAGAGATTAAAGAAGGTGAAATAGATGGAGTGATGAGAGAGTTTATAGTGTGAATATGATTTTTCTTAAGGATGTCATAGAGTGAGAGTGGAAAATATTATGGGCATTGAGATGCAGGGTATCCAGAAGATGGGATATCAGGAAACAATATAACTTTCAATTAAGGTTCACGTGTTTTTTTATCTTGTATGATCATATACATAAAATATGTTGAAAAGTGATTTCAGTGTTGTTATGTTAAATTTCAATAATTGGGTTGAATTTTGTAACATATCACATATGTCTTTATCTATGTTCCTTCTGTTATCCACTTACGATTTTGAAATTGCTTGATATTCAATGTGTTGTAACTTTAAAATGGAATTCCAGAAAAAGATGAATCTCCAATCTATCATTTCATCCAATTTTTCATGCTATTTAGTTCTAGTATTGGAAATCTCCATATTACATGATCGTTTGTGTATCATATTGATCTTCATCCAATTTTGTAGGTTGTTGATATTGAGTGTCTAGAGAAATTAGTGCAAAATTAGGTTGAGGCATTATGGTTATCTACCCAATACCCTTCTTGAAACCACCAATTTATACTCCAAATTTGTTACTTAGAGTTCTAAATTCCTATTTTTATAAATACATTATTAATGAATGAACATATGCAATCACTAGAATACGAGCTTATGCAATATAATTAAACCATTTGATAATCATAAATCATAAATTTAAAATGCAGACTTAAACTTGCAAATAGAATTGAACAAACTGGAAAGTAATATATTCCATGATAAAACAACATTAATGCAACATAATCACAAGCTATGAACACTCACATATGTAGGAAGTATCTACTAACTGATTGTGAAAAAGGAACACTCCACCCAACCACTCCCCGTTGCACCAACTCTCATTGTAATAGAGGCAAACCCTTAAGCTAAAACTATGAATCGACAAAGGTGATTTACCTATGGTTTACTTTAACTCGCTTCACATAGTCCAATTCCTCTATTCACAATCAATTATTCACGTACAACAACCCCGATCCATAACACTCTCTCCCATCAGCTTGTAATCCAAGTAATGGGATCAATTTGACTAATCAACAATCCATTAGGCTAATCCACTTTCCTTCAAGGCTCCAACATAACACTCTTTCCCATCAGCTTGTATTCCAAGTAGTGGGATCAGTTTAATCAATCAACAATCCATTAGGCGATTAAACTGATCCCATCATCTATAATTTAAATATTCAATTAAATCATATAACATATCACATCTTCTTTCTTCTATGCTACTCTTTCCTATGCCAACGTTTCCTTTGCAACATGTGGTGGAATTTCCAGTTATGTAATTTGATTGATTCAAAATGTTTCTATAACATAACATAACATAACATAACATATTACAATATATCTTCCATATTGGAGAGTGTCTTTCTGTGCAAAAATGTAATAAAATAAAATAAAATAAAAATGTTTATAAAATATTTTGATTGTGAAATGAGAGATAGTTTTTGGGCATGTGGTATTGATGAGCCATGGTATTCTAACAAAGCCTCTTTACAAGTTGATATCCATGGTAAAGTGTGGGTGAATATCCAAGGTTAAAATTCTTGTTTATTTTAAGCACTAAGCTTTTATGTGCTTATTAATGAAATTTGAATATAGTTACAAAATTATTATTTTAATTTTTATGGTAAAATAGATCTTAATTTATAACTATTATTTATATCTTATATATTTTAATGTGATAAAGGTTTTAGATATATCTCAAAAGTAATTATAATCCTTTTGCTCTTAGATTTAATTGAGAAAATGTTGTAAAATTAAATTCAAATAAATATTTTAATGTGATAAAGGGTTTAGATATATCTCAAAAATAATTATAATCCTTTTGCTCTTTGATTTAATTAAAAAAATGTCGCAAAATTAAATTCAAATAAAATATCTATAAAATATTATGATTGTAAAATGAGAGATGGTTTTTGGGCATGTGGTATCTATTAGCCATGATATTGTAACAAAGCCTATTTATAAGTTAATAATACCTATAGTAAAGTGAAAATATCCATAGTGTGATATTACAAGTTAATAATACCTATAGTAAAGTGACCATGGTTAATGTGATAAAGAGTTTAGATATATCTCAAAAGTAATTATAATATTTCTGCTTTTAAATTTAATTAAGAAAAAGTTATAAAATTAATTATTTATAAAATATTTTGAGTATGAAATGAGAGATGGTTTTTGGGCATGTGGTATTGATGAGCCATGGTATTGCTCCAATGCATGATATCAAAACCTATTTACAAGTTAATAATATCTATGGTAAAGTGGACGTGAATATCCAAGGTTAGAAATATTTGTATATTGTGATATTTTAATATACAGGGTAAAATGGATTTGAACTTATACTACTACTTATATATTATATATTTAATTATATCTATATTGAATTTTCTTTTATTTAAAAGATTATTCGTAACTTTATCAATAAAAACAAAATTATAATATAACAATTGAATGTTATTAATTTTATTACTATAAAGCTTTTGCGTCTTATAAATTTAAGACACTGAAAAAATGTAAAATGACAAATTTTCTTACATTATATTTACACATCTCCCTTATATTACACCGTAAAGCACCTCTCAATCCGATAATATTATGTTTAGTATTAACAACCCTCTTGCCAAATAAAATATTTATAATAAATGTTGCCTTTTTATAAATAAAGTTATTTTTTAAAACGCTCTGTTAAAAATATTTTTAATTATATATTAATTTTATATGGAGCTCAACCGTCACCAAAATGCATATCCACGATGCATAAATGTTTTCAAGTGTTACTTTTCTAGATAAAATTTAATTGGAAAAAAAAATAGTTTATTATAAATTTGAATATTGATATTTAGTTTAAGTGGGTTGGTTTTCTTTATAATAGGTAAAATAAAAATGATATAAATAAAATTTTTAAAATGGATAAATAAATAAATATAGGACAAAATATGAATTTAAGTATATATTCAAATTATTTTTGTTTGGCTAAGAGTTTTTTTTTTTGGACACAAGGAAATATGTTAGTAATCAAGACCCAGAGGAAATTGGAAGGATTGAAAGCGTGCCTCTTTAGTGACTACGAGGCATAGTTTTCCTTGAAGTAACAATAATGAGTCAGCTTACGTTCACAAATAACAACCAATGATGGTTGTCCCCAACTGAGTTATGATAAGTTCTCTCACTGTTTAAATTTTTTTCAAAAAACAGAAAAATAAAAATTCAAAATCTTCAAAGATGTTAATTTGTGATGATTATGATTTAAGATTTACATGAACTTAAAAGAGATGTAATTTTCATATATTAATTAACGTATACATTAAATTGGCAATAATAGATAATTGAGTATATACTTAGTGTACATCCATCTTAATTTCATATTTACCAAGTACAAAGAGGAATCAATTTTTTTAAGATGCAAACTATTTTTTAGTATAAAACCTAAAGAAAGGTTTGCACCAGTATAGATCCATCTTAATTATGGATTTACTAAGTGTAAAGAGGGATTAAGTCTCTCCAGGTATATATATATTCCATGAAAAAACCATAATTTCATTAATATTTCAAACAAAATTACATTCAACATATACTCTATAAAAGTGCATTTGAGAGTTTTGATATAGCTTGCCACATATCAAACTGTATGAGCATAACAAGAAGATTCACAAATTATAGATATGCTTTTAGTCCATAATTAAACACAATCATAACATAACCTCCAAAAAATACTATTAGAAGGAGTTGATACTGTCACATAGAATGGCGCAAAGGCACATCCGTGAAATAAACCTATGTGAAGTCTAACCCTCTAGTAGTGAGTCAACAAAAAGCAATTTTCCTTAGTGTTGTCACCAGTGTTGAAGTATGTGACTAGGTTTGATCTTCATATTGTCATTATACATATGTTATTGTATACTTATTGTAAATTGTAAAGATAAGAAAAAGAAAAATATTTTTAAGCAGGAGTTTCATGCTCCAATTATATGTTCATCTAGATAAATAATCCATTTGATGCTCCTAGGGTTTGTCAAAGGCTTGAAGATCCTAATCATATGTAAAATACCCTTCTGGACAATTTGTAACCAAGAGAAATTATTATTTTTATGTTTAAGAGTGTCTAGAGGCCTCCAAGAACAAGTCGGCCCAAACAGTCAAAGTCAACCCAATTGTGGCCATTCAAACCCTAGAAAAGTGTATAAATAGAAAATCATTCGACCACATTTGAGGACATATACATTGAAGTTTGATTTGTAGTTGGTGAGGAAGATTAAATATTTTTGGAAGGTTAGAAGAAGTCTAGTAAAGAGGAAACTAACCCTAGGAGAATTCAAATCTCTAAAATATCCCTGATATAGCTCACACGTGTGAAGTATGTTTGGGTTTCTAAAGTTCTCTAGAGGTCTGAAAATGGGTTTCGTTTATCGTTACAACTCTTTGTGGATAGACGAAAGGATAGAAGAACCTTGCTTTTGCTTCATTACTCTTGAATGATTTTGTTCTTGTTTTGAAGAAGAAGTATTGATGGTTGGCTTGGTTCTTGGTATTCTATTTTGGGTCTTGGAAGTCTCAATTGAATTTATTCTATAAGAAGAGATGTTCCTCTTTGGTTTTCCCCTTTGAGGGGTTTTTCCCTATCTTGGAGCCTATATATTTTGTTCATTTCTACTGTCTATGATATTCAGTGTTTTGGAAATTATTTGATGATAAAAACATAATAATAATTAAGAAGAAAGAATAAAAACATCACAAGTAGTTGTCAAGTTTAAGAGAAATCACCCTAATGCTGCCTTATTATATTTCTCAACATGGTATTAGAGCTAAGGTCAAATTTTATGGCAGCTTGATCACTTATATTTCTCCAAGGTTTATATATCTTTGAAGTATTCGCAGTGAAGCAAAAGGGATTGTTTTCATTTTCTTGAAGACCGGCTCAATTAGATCAAGATCCAAGTAAGAGAAGGATATTTATGGGTTGTCATTGTACAATTTATTTTTCCAATAATTTCAAACCTTTGGAATAAGACTGTAGTCCTAGGATAAGGGATGGAGGGTTCTAAGATGTTTAGAAGACCTGAATAACACACTTCAGGCATTCAAATCATATTTAGGGGAGATCTGAGAGGTATAACAAGGAGCCTATACTAGGTCGAGGGTCTTGTATTCCTTTATAAGGAAGATCAAGACTTAATAGTTCGAATAAGGATTTTCAGTGGGCTAATAGTCTATCGAAGGCAAGAAAACTAAAAAAGGATCAATACTACAATCAAAGAAGCATCTTAGGCCTATTTTGGAAGACTATTACAATGCCAACAAAAAGGCCTAACTTGAAGGTTGAGGTTGCAAAGTAATAGCACAAGTCCAATATACATTGGTACTAGGTCTATTTTTTAAGGCACCAAAATAAGAAAAGTATTTGAAAATATATCCATGTATTGTTTGAAGCAAGGAAAGGTAATATAAGATGAATTATAAGGACTGTTAAGAGGAGAAAAAACTAAGTTCCTTAGGGAAAAAAAATCTTTAATCAACATTTAACAATAATTCTTGAAAGACATTTATGAAGGCAAGCATCATGAGACCATCTTTAGAACAAACGTACTATGGAAGGAAATTTGAACACATCATCAAGAAAAATTGCAGAACCTGAAAAAAATAATACTAAGGATTGTAATAAACACTTAAAGGATGAAATTAAAAGACCACCTCATTCCATTTTAAAGCAGTGTTGAAAAAAAGATGGGTGCTCAACGTAGGAAAAGTTGAAACATCTATGTTGGAGAATCGAAGAAAGACCAGATTTATGGAAAACAGACACATAATGAAGGAAGTAAGTCTCTAATGGATATGACAAAAAAGGAGAACCTTGCTAATTGGTTCATGGATATCTTGGAGATGGATTCTGTTGTAGTATGAAGAAATAACATGCAAGAAGACGTTGATCTCCAAAAGGAAATTGCTATTTTGACAAAAGACCATCATGAAAAAATAATTTTGGTATTGATGAATTGATTATCTAGTTGGGATATGATTTTTTTACCGATGAGGATGTTGCATAAATGCATAATGAAAATTGATATGATATATCTACCACTGTTTTGGTTTGGACTCAATACTTGAATTAAGTGAATGACTTTAAGACTCTTATGAGGAAGATATGACAATAATGAATATACCAGAAGGGGGTATCAATATGAAAGATTACCTGATGAACATGAAGAAATTCAGTTCCTGAATGATTAGGGGACCATATAAATCACTCTAAATTGATTGGTTCAAATATATGATCTTGTTGAAAAGAAAGGAAAGTGATGCGAAAGGTTGATGGCCATTACCCTATCCTAGATTAAAGAAAGAGTTTGGCTACATTCAAGATATTGAAAAACTCAAGCATGTGAAGTGATGCAAGAAAGAAGCCTATGAAGTTACACTTGGATATCTCCACGGAAGTAATGGTAGTTGTTTCATATATCAGACAAGCTAAGGGCTTGTGTTTATATCTCTCTATGTTGAAAAGGAGTATTGATATCCTCTACATTTGAGAGGAAGCCATTGTTGTTCACAAAAGATAAGTATTCTAGTTACTTTCTTTCATTAAATTATTGTTCACTTCCTCAATATATCTAGCTTTGTTATCACTTGATTATAACATTTTCTTTTGTGATCTCCCTGAAAAGGATTGCAGGTAAATGAAGTCAAAAGATTATGGTTAGATTCAGAAGGAGAAGATCAAATCTTAATTTTTTAAAATTAATAGTATCCCAAGGATCCAATGCAACAATATTATGGCATCATAAGGATCCTGTACTAGAATGGAATTGCAACATGAATTCTCTGAAGAGCAGTACAAAAGGAAGAATAATATTGTTTAAGGTATGTTTTCTATATTATGTCTTTGTAATTATTTGAAAATATTTATGTAGAGTACCTATGAGGTTTTGAAGCTATTTTTTATTTCTTGATAATTTATGGTTTTCTAGTATTAAGGGTTTCCAAACCCTAGAAACAAAAGCCCTAACCATAATTGTTTTTGTATCTCTATGAATCCCTAGTTCTTGTGATATGACATCTAGGTTTTTCTAGCTAAATTATTTCTTTGCTAAGTATATCAAAACCCTAATAGAGTTTTGAGTAGGGTATGTACTAAACCCTACCTAAGGTTGGGATGTAAATGGATCTTAGGACCTTAGAAACAAATGTTTTGCATTAGGAAGAAATCGTAGACTAACAAAATTGACATCATGCTTGGTACATAATAAAGGGGTGAAGCAAGATAAGAAAAATAAAAGTATTCATGCGTGATGATAACTTTGTTAAAGATGACGAGCATGATGGAAAAATGGATCTGTAAAAGAAGCTTGCTGATATTGATCAACATCTATTGTAAGATTCTTGAAGAAAGTTAGAAAAGACAACTTATATGGAAGATATAAAATCCCTCTTGGATCATATATCTAAAGCTGCCTGACTAGTTCATTCCAAGAACATGATGATTTATATAAATCAATGTGAAGTTGAGGAATATTTGACCTTCGAAGAGGCAAGTAGATGTAGAGGCCATCATATTGAATTGGAAATTATTGAACCAATTGATCCAGTTGGATGTTGGTGGCCACCCACCTATCCCATTTGGACCCCCACAATTGTCTCTTTCAGCTTTTTCAGTTTCCGTAATTGTAGCACAATTTCCTATTTTTAGCAGTTTTTTCGGGCCCTGAACTTCCAGAGCCGTTTTGAGGCCATAAACGACGTGTTTTGGGAAATTTGGGGCCAACATGGGTCCATGGACTGATGTTGCCCTTCCCAAAGTGGTAGTTCTCAGATAGATTTTCTAACGGGCTATCATACGCATCAAACGAAGATTGTATGTCAAAGTTACGACCCCAGGAAATTGATGTACCAATTTACCCAAAACGGGGCCCACAATTTGGCGTTTCATCTTCTAGGGTTAGGTTTTGGAATGTGAAGGGTTTTCCATTGTTTCTTAAAAATAAATAGGCCTTTGAGCCTCATTGTAACACAATTTTTAGAACAGTTCAGAGGCATGTAGCCGCCACATCTCTTCTCAGAGATAAGCCACCATCGCCCTAGCTGGTTTATTTTCAACTCTGTTTGTAAGCATATTTCAGTG